>MU705272.1:25926-40340 GCA_026770625.1 Nicotiana glauca | reverse complement strand
CAACAAGTTTCCACACAAAAGTCATTTTTGCATATATTTTTGGAATAATTTGCTTGGGGCAAAAATCACGTGCTCACAATCATCATACTTTTCAACCAGTTTGATTGACCCTTTTTCTTGTCTTTCTTCGGAGCACGACACTCCATAGATTAGTGTCCAGCTTTTCCATAGTTGTAGCAATTTCCACTAAACCGCTTCTTGCTTGGGTTGTATTTCGATTCAGAAGCCTTCTTCCTCTCTTTTTTTTCTCTTCAACAATATTTGCTCCCATTATTTTTGAGTTTTTACGGCCTCTCTTGTCAGCAGCTTTATTGTCCTCTTTGATTCTCAACCAAATAATGAGATCTTCAAGGGACATCTCCTTGTTTTTTTGTTTCAAATAATTTTTTAAGTCCTTCCACAATGGAGGCAACTTCTCAATCATCACTGCTACTTTGAATGCTTCATTGATGACAAAACCTTCAATGAAAATTCTGTTAGTAAACATAATAAAATTAATACTACTAATACTAGTATTAATTCTACTTATACCTTCAGCAAGGAGATCGTGAGTAATCACTTGCAATTTTTGGACCTGAGTAATAACAGACTTGCTATCTACCATTTTGTAGTCCAAAAACTTTGCAACAACAAACTTCTTCAACCCAACATCTTCTGTTTTGTATTTCTTTTCAAGTGCAATCCACAATTCTTGTGACGTCTCCACACCACTGTAGACATTATACAGATCGTCCTCCAGTCCGCTAAGAGCATAATTCTTGCAAAATAATTCAGAATGTTTCCACGCCTCAATGACGATAAAGCATTCATTCTCTGGAGTTTCTTCGGGAAGAACAGGAACATCTTCCTTGATAAACTTCTGCAGACTTAACGTAGTCAAGTAGAAGAACATCTTCAGCTGCCAACGCTTGAAATATAACCCGAAAATTTTTTTCGGGTTTCTCCGCCAGTGCCAACGTCGGTGTTCGGCTTGTTGATGCATTGACAGTCACCATTGGAACAACTTGGTTCACATTATCTTTAGTCATTTCTATAAAAGAATGACAGAAACAAACGTTAAAATCACGTAGATTTTAATCTCCAACTGAGTAGAAAACCACAAAGGTTTTAATCTCCAGAACAGTGAATAAACACAAATACAGAATACAAAAATTAAATTCATTAAGTTTGTTAATAAACCGTATATGTAAAATAATTCTGAAAAATATAAATTAACATAAACATAATTAAATTCTTTAAGCTTATTAGTACGTTGTATTTGTAAAATAATTCTGAAAAATATAAATTAACATAAACGGAAATGAAAAACAGAAATAGAATTTTAATCCGAGCTCATTGAATTCACATTGTTTCATTAAGGAATTTAATCCCCTCCTAGTACCCAAGGTTGTGGATTATTTTCTCCCAGGATAGAACGAACTACACACTCATGTAGTTGTATTTCAAACCCTAATATTTCAGCGAACACAAAGTTCGGTAGCAAATCATACTTATTATTATTTTATTTGATGTTAAAAGTATGCAGAAGAAGGAAGAGAAACTCATAAAATCGTATTGAAATTTTGAGCAGAATAGACTTGTATTTATAATCAAATTTGGGCTAAAATCTGAAAATGTGTAACTCTTCAGAATTGTTGTTTATGCTAAACGGCCATAACATGAATGCCATAACATAAATGGCTATTTACTCAACAATAAAGAGGGAAAATTTAAGGGTAGTTAATAACATTTATATTAATATTTACTGTTAACAAATAACTTTGGTCCAAAAATTAATCAACTGATTGATCATTTGACCAAAACCAAAACCAAAATCAAAACCGAATTCGAAGCCGAGCCGAGCGACAACGATGACGACGACGCGAGGCTTGCCTTCTTCTCAACTCTTTATGAGCTAGAAGAAGAGCAATTGTTTATATACCTATAAAAAACCTTTTCATCTTTTAATACGGGACATTCAAAGAGGGAAATTCAAATATTACTCAAATATTTTATTTTTTCTCCATTTCTGATTTATCCTATTTTAAATATTAATAGCTTAAAAACCCAACACTTTTTCGGCTAGGGAATATAAATAGTCGTGATATTTGAACTAACAAACAGGCTTAATAAGACAAACAGCCGTACAAAAGAGGTCTTCCCAAAGCTTCCTCGTAAGTCGTAAGTCGTAAGTCGTAACCAAGAACTGGACCTTTTAATAGTGATGTTTTTTTGTTCTAATCACTTGCCAAGTTTAAAACAATTTTAATTAGGACAGCCACTTTTATATTAAAAGGAGATGCAGGGTCTGGGCCACAGATTGTTAACCGTGTGGCCTTGATTGACTCAAAAGGGCCACGCCCCTATGTTTGGTAGGGTCCAAATCTTTGACCAATGCCAGTTTTTACCTGTTTTGGTCCAAGCAAAGCAAATTTCTCTTCCTTACTGACTCGAATCGAAACCTTACAATAACAAAGACATAATCACCAAAAAAAATAGAATATATGTGAATTTGAAGAATGCTTTGCGAAGACCTAGAATATACACCGTTTTGCTGGAGGAGTTTTATTGTATGCCTCACACAACTGACATTTATTGTATGAGGTATATTTTTATTTTATAATTTTGTAGACTCAAATTTTATACTTTTTGATCTACAAAATAATTAAAAAGAAAAAATATCTTATACAACTAACACTAGATGCATGAGGCATAAAATAAAAATTTTCCTTTTGCTTCTCCTAAAATGTCAATAGGGAAAGGACAAAAGTATAATGTTAATGCTAAGCTTGCGAAAAGATGATAATTATGTCACTGCAGAGGTAAACAATTGATAGTATCCTTTTGCCGCAAAGTGCAAATATGTGCTAAATATTTATTTAACATATTAATAAAATGGATACATTTGGCCAAAAAAAAAAAAAAACTTACTACAATTTTTTTGATGTTTAAGCATTATAATCAAAGTGTATGGGTCAGAATCCGACCCCACAATAATTAATAAAATTAATCTTATCTTGAGCTAATCCGTAATTAATAAGTGGTATGACCACTTATCCATAGCATTATTCGACTCTTATTCGGTTGGATACGTGAAGGCAAGCCCTATCCACCTCCCCATGGGGACGAAACCCCAGCGTGGCCACGGCCACTTACTATTAGCTCACGGAGCTCACAACTATAAATACTAGAGGAATAAACCCTAGAGGGGGGGAGGGGCTTCTTCAAAATCACTATTCTCCAAAAAGAAGAAGATAGAGGAGAGATAAAGGCACCCATCTTGGGGTAAGATAAAACTCCATTGTAAGGCTCTGAACCTATTCATGGAGAGGCAGACCAAACCAACATTTTCAATAAAAGTTGTTAATGCTTCTTCTCCTAATCTCGTGTACTTATTATCATTTCTTTCAATTGGTTCATGAATTATTACGATTTGCTATGATTTGTCCGTAACTCATGTATATTGTTTTGTATTCATAAAGTGTATGATAACTTTTGAGCAAACAATTTGGCGCCGTCTGTGGGGATTTCCTAGCAAAATCGCGTAGTTCTTCCCTGGACCAAAAGGAAAGAAACACCAAAAAAGAAGAACATCCTCGCTCGAACAAGCCCAAAACGGCACCTCTGACAAGGAGAACTCGAAGATCTCAAATCAAAATCCAATCTCTCTCCCTCTCCGATCTCCGAGAGTGCGAACAAGAAGAAGTTCCCCCTTAAGGGAGAATCCCCGTGAGGCATCTCCTGCATCCCAGATACAGGATCCGCCCGGAAACCGACAAAGTTCAACAATAGTTGAACTGGGACTCAGGCTATACGCCTTCGCCAACAAGTTGAACTATGGTTGAACCGAGACTCAGGCTATGTGCCTCCGCCGTCAAAATTGACAAAGTTCAAAAACAGTTGAACTGGGACTCAGGTTATGCGCCTTCGCCAGCAAGTTCAACTACGGTTGAACCAAGACTCAGGCTATGCGCCTTCGCCGTCAAAATTGACAAAGTTCAACAACAGTTGAACTAGGACTCAGGCTATGCGCCTTCACCAGCAAGTTCAACTACGGTTGAACCAAGACTCGGGCTATGCGCCTTCGCCAACAAGTTCAACTACGGTTGAACCAAGACTCAGGCTATGCGCATTCGCCAACAAGTTCAACTACGGTTGAACCGAGACTCGGGCTATGCGCCTTCGCCATCAAAATTGACAAAGTTCAACAACAGTTGAACTGGGACTCAGGCTATGCATCTTCGCCAGCAAGTTCAACTACGGTTGAACCAAGACTCAGGCTATGCGCCTTCGCCAGCAAGTTCAACTACGGTTGAACCAAGACTCAGGCTATGCGCCTTCGCCATCAAAATTGACAAAGTTCAACAACAGTTGAACTGGAACTCCGGCTATGCGCCTTCGCCAGCAAGTTCAACTACAGTTGAACCAAGACTCGGGCTATGCGCTTTCGCCAACAAGTTCAACTACGGTTGAACCAAGACTCAAGCTATGCGCCTTCGCCAACAAGTTCAACTATGGTTGAACCGAGACTCAGGCTATGCGCCTTCGCCGTCAAAATTGACAAACTTCAACAACAGTTGAATTGGGACTCATGCTATGCGCCTTCGCCAGCAAGTTCAACTACGGTTGAACCAAGACTCAGGCTATGCTCCTTCGCCAACAAGTTCAACTACGGTTGAACCGAGACTCGGGCTATGCTCCTTCGCCGTCAAAATTGACAAAGTTCAACAACTGTTGAACTGGGACTTAGGATATGCGCCTTCACCAGCAAGTTCAACTACGGTTGAACCAAGACTCAGGCTATGTGCCTTCGCCAGCAAGTTTAACTACGGTTGAACCGAGACTCAGGCTATGCTCCTTCGCCATCAAAATTGACAAAGTTCAACAACAGTTGAACTGGGACTCAGGCTATGCGCCTTCGCCAGCAAGTTCAACTACGGTTGAACCAAGACTCAGTCTATGCGCCTTCGCCAACAAGTTCAACTACGGCTGAACCAAGACTCAGGCTATGCGCCTTCGCCAACAAGTTCAACTACAGTTGAACTGAGACTCGGGCTATGCGCCTTCGCCGTCAAAATTGACAAAGTTCAACAACAGTTGAACTGGGAATCAGGCTATGCGCCTTTGCCATCAAGTTCAACTACGGTTGAACCAAGACTCAGGCTATGCGCCTTCGCCATCAAAATTGACAAAGTTCAACAACAGTTGAACTGGGACTCAGGCTATGCGCCTTCGCCAGCAATTTCAACTACGGTTGAACCAAGACTCAGGCTATGCACCTTCGCCAACAAGTTCAACTACTGTTGAACCGAGACTCAGGCTATGCGCCTTCAAAATTGACAAAGTTCAACGACAACTGAACTGGGACTCAGGCTTTGTGCCTTCACTAGCAAGTTCAACTACGGTTTAACCAAGACTCAGGCTATGCGCCTTCGCCAACAAGTGCAGCTACGGATGAATCGGGACTCGGACCAAGCTCCTTCACCATTAAACTCAGCAAAACTCAATCGCCAACGAATCAAGACGCGGGTCAGGCACCCTCGCCATTCAAGTAAGTACATCCAACTCGAATTACGATTAGGGGCACGAAAATTTCGGCCCCGGTCGAACCATAAGGTCATGTTTTTACCATCACGGCCAGTAGTTCGACCGCGCCCGAACTGGGATTAAGGCTAAGTGCCGCTGTCGCCAAGCGACGGTTCTGACTCATTAATCCCGAGTCGAAGAAGAAAAGGCGTCAACAAATCAACAAAAAATCAACACACCTACCAAAGACAAACTCAAAGGCAAATCTCTCCCGCGAACGCATGCAAAGAAAAATCCATCGAAAAAAGAACGAAGTACAAAATAAGTACAAGGCAAATAACGGAAAGAAGATTTCATTTATTTACAAGGTTAATTGCGGGTCATCCCCGCTTACACCCCGCCAAGGCCGGTCAATAAACAAAAAGGGGGGAAGAAAAAAAAAAGAAAGCAAACGCCAAGCAGCAAACAAGACAAAAAAATGTTTCTTTTTATTCGGTGCCATCCGCGCCCCCATCTGCGCCATTGTCAGCCTCTGGCGTCGCCACATCAAAACCACAGTCAATACGGGCCTCACGAGCCTTTTGGCGCGCCCCTTGGAAAGCAGCTTCGGCCACGATGCCGGCCTCCCACAAATTCTTATATACATTACGTTGGGCCTCAGTAAAAACCCAAAGTTCACGAGCCTGGCTGGAAGAAGCGGTCTGGTCCCGTAGGCGCTGATTCTCTTCCTCCAAGGCCGTAACCCGGTCCGCCATAACTTGGGCATTTTGCTCGAAAACACCTATCCGGTCCTCGAGGTTCGCCTCCCTAAAAGCAGCAGCAGCCCTCACCAGCGCCAGCTGGGACTCGTGCGCGCGGATAGCCTCCTTCAACGCCTCAGCCCTAGACGAGGCATCACTCACATGACGTTTCAAGGCTGCGACCTCGCCCTCCAATACAGCTACCTTCCCGCTCCATGCCGCTGCGGCCTCCGCCGCTTTAGCCAAACCCTGGCGTTAACACTCGACCGCGGTCCTCTTCCCTGCCTCGAGCTCCTCGTCCTTCCGACGGAGCTGCTCCTCAAAGGCACTTATTTTGCCAAGTGCTTGCTGCATTTGAAGCTCCCGCCTCGCCAATTCCTCGACCAGGGCCCAACTATGGGGATCATTTCTCAAGCGCATGCGCATCTCCCAGCACCGATCCCGGTAGCGGCGATATTTCTCCAACAGTCGCAAAAATATCGCCGAGCGGACGTTAGCTCGACGAATGCCCTCCACCTCCAGCAAATAAGACTGCAAAGCAAAAGCCACGATTAGGATCAAAAGCAAACTAAGGCAAAAGAAGAAGCAAACCAATGTTAGAGTACATACCCTCAAGCCCATTACGGCCACCTCATTCATCAGCCCGATATCCGTGACGTCCATCAGCGATGCATTCTTGGCTTTCGAGCATAGCAGCCCAAATTGCGGCACCAAACTCGAGCCTTGGAGCAATAAGTTTAAATCTGTAGGGACCTCGATGAGGCGAGACCTTCCCTCTGCGCGCACAGTCAAATTTGTAAAGTCTTCCCGAAACATGCGGACGTCCTCGGGGTCCAAATTAGATTCGGACTCATACTCTCCTCCGGATGCGTCTCTTCCTCCTTCCACCGCTGGCAAGGCAGAGTCACCCGCCATAACCTCCAACGGAATGCTTGGCTCACCAACCTCACCAGCCGCTGAGGAACTACCCCCATCTCAGCGACGGAAGTCACTAACTGAGTCGCCGAAGCGACGGTATCATCATGGCCTAAGCCAGCCAGGGCAACCCCCACTATTTTTTCGCTCTCAAGGGCGGGCGCCGCGGCCGCACTCTCTTCTGCATCCGCTGGAGGGGAATCCAAGTTAATTACCATAGGAGGAGCCGGCGTGAACACGACCCTGTGTCTAATCAGCGGCCTCTCCTCTTCCTCCCCGTCTGAGGGCGATTCCGCTTTAGGGCGCACAACCCCCGACGGCCTCTCATCCCGAAGTGCAGCCCGTGGCGGGGAAGGAGCTGCCGAAGATTCAACTGACGCCACCCTCGGTACGCAGCACGGTACTGGTGCTGTAATAAGCCGGGCAACTGCACCCGGTCGCCGGAAGGCCAACTGAGGAGCCTGCCATGACGTGCCCTCCCTGTCACAGAAAAGCAAAGTTGGTAAATAAAATCGAATCAAAGCAGAATAAAGGAAGAAGTCAACTTCTCACCTGTAGCAGGCCTGTGGCCATGCCTCTCCCAGAAAGACGCCTACGTGCGTACCCCCTCGGTATGAGGAAGCACAACCTCAACCCACCCGCATATCCCAGCTAACAGAGCCGGCGGCGACTTTTTGGCTACAAAATTGACACGAGTTAGTACTCACGAATGCGAGACATAAGAAAAAAAAAGGGAATACGACGATAAAGAAACTTACGTGCATGGTTCCAAGCCTCTGGGAACCCAGTGGGACACGCCACTAAATGCTCGGTCCTGATGTAAAAGAAATGCTCAAAAGGATGGGAGCCGACCTCATCGTCCAGTGTCGTGGTCAGGCCCCTCGACCCACGAGGGCACGCCCAAATCATGGTGTCGCGGACTCTCTGGGGGGCGTAGAGGCTGAGCACGTGCTGCAGCGAGACCACCTTACCGGCCAATGCCCCATACTTGATAAACATCGCCAATAATTTGTAGAGGGAAGGAGTGAGATGACCCGAGCACACCCCGTAATAACAACATAAATCCACCACCAGCATTGGGAGCGGAATCTTAAACCCCAACCTGAAGGGATAGGCATAAAAGACGCAGTATCCCCTTGGTCGGTGTGGACCCTCTCCTTGCTTCTAGCGAGAACGATGTCTACATGGGTGGGGATGACCCCCTGTTACCTTAATCGGTCCACCCCAATTTCCCCCATTAATGGGGCTTCATCCACCGGGTCCTCTCCACCGTCGGCAGTGAAATCAATCGCCGAACCTCCGGGCCGAGGAACTACCTCGTCAACCGACGGAACTTCTCCGGTCTCTATCTGTTCTGCACCTCCCATTGTCGGAGGTAGCCCTTCAACTACCGGAGAATTGACCGGAAAATCCATCGGAAGAGCATCGTGGGAAGAGCTGCCTGCCATTGTTGATCTACTAAAGAGAAAGGGATAGAATTCGGCGGGCAAGACAAAGGTTATCATAATCAAGGAAAGAAAGGAGAAGATGAATTAGCAGAATGAAAAAGTTTCTTCCGAATCTCTCTCAGATGAACAATGAAGATATGAGAAATGAATGCCTCAACCCACCTTTATAGGAAACGTAAATGGATTTAGCGAAACCCAATAGCCATCATTAACTACAAGACCAACCATAAAATGGTTTGGTTCTGTCGAAGCATGCATCATTATGACAAGCTCTACGAAGCGACTTCTCAGCCATCCGCCAACGTCTCGCCATCGGAATAATCGCAACGGCCTGCGAACGCTGAAAGAATGTGCCATACGCCTTCAAAATTCTGGACGTGACCAAATACGTACCGGGGGCATACTTATTCCCACGGCCGCATCGCATACGGCCCGTCCCCCGTCGTCAACGACTATGATCCCAAACAGATGCGAGGACCAGAACGTAACGAAGTTCGGTCTCGCTCGAATTGTGTTAAAACGTCATATATCTTCGCCGAGAAGAAGCATTCTGTCTTGATTATACGGTGACTTGGTAATTTGATAAACGACGCCGACATTCCACAAGGTTCGGGCTATCGCCAAAAAGAATTCGGTCTCGACCAAAGCGACAGCCGACCCCCTTATTCGGGTTTTTCAGATCATAATCGATGAAGTCCGCTCATCGAGCTCGATCGAAGCACAACCTCGATAAGCGGAGGGGCTAACTGTATGGGTCAGAATCCGACCCTACGATAATTAACGAAGTTAATCTCATTTTGAGCTAATCCGTAATTAATAAGTGGTATGGCCACTTATCCATAACATTATTCGACTCTTATTCGGTTGGATACGTGAAGGCAAGGCCTATCCACCTCCACATGGGGACTAAACCTTAGCGTGGCCACGACCACTTACTATTAGCTCACGGAGCTCACAACTATAAATACTAGAGGAATAAACCCTAGAAAAGGGAGGGGGGGAGGGACTTCTTCAAAACCACTATTCTCCAGAAAGAAGAAGATAGAGGAGAGATAAAGGCACCCATCTTGGGGGAAGATAAAACTCCATTGTAAGGCTCTGAACCTCTTCATGGAGAGGCAGGCCAAACCAACATTATCAATAAAAGTTGTTAATGCTTCTTCTCCTAATCTCGAGTATTTATTATCATTTCTTTCAATTGGTTCATGGATTATTACGATTTGCTATGATTTGCCCGTAGCTCATGTATATTGTTTTGTATTTATAAAGTGTATGATAACTTTTGAGCAAACACAAAGGATCTATATAGTTTAACGGTTCGAGCTTGAATTCTGCAAATGGAGTCCTTTCTACGGAGGCATTAAACCCTTCATGGTAGATTTCTGATTGAAGCAAATTAAACATTTTGATATATGTCGAATACACTTCAAAAAAAGGTATTAAACTTATCATAATTTCTAAATTCAAGTTTCACAATCCCAAACCAGAAATAATTATTTTTACACACTTAATTGCCACGAAAAAAGAGAGGAAACGAACACTTATGAAGTGTGGTATAGACCTAAAATGAATAAAAATAATAAGATACTCTTACACCTACCACTTAAATATTAGAGTTTAACTTTTTTAGTATAACAAATATTTACACTATAGAATCAGTTGAAGCCAATCACAATAACAGCGGCAGTATCAGAATTTCTACTGAGATGGACCAAGATGTAAAGAAGTAAATACATGAAGAAGTTAAGGGAAGTCATACTTCTTTTTACCCCAAACAAAAGATATACTTACGGGTTCGTAAGTTAAAAGAGTTTTTCTAATTAAAATAATAAATTTAAGTAAGAATTATTTTATTTACAGAGTTGTTACTTGAAATTGATTTTTCGGTGTTCCAAGTCACCGTTTATGTGAATCCCTAGTTAAAGGAAGATTTGATTCTTTTATTATTGGTCTGCTAAAACTGTTATACCCCATGTTTTCGTACGTGAAAGGACGCCATAAGTAAATTGGTGAAATCTCAAAAATGAGATGTTACGTCATGGATTTTCGTACGTTAATGTTTTGTCGTAAGTTAATCGATATAATGTCGGAAATGAGATTATTTTGAGATTATAAACATTGTGCTATTTCAAATAAGTGATGAGTAAATTTGTAAAGGTGAGAGAGTAAGCAAATCAAAGAAAATGAATTTCGTCGAAGTTTGATATTTTGGGACAAAATACGGTTTGAACTAAAATACCCGGTATTTATAGACTAGTACCATATAATGTACCACATGGCCATGATAGTAAGATGTATAAAGTATATTAAAAGTAAATAATGTATTAAGTAAGTGGAGATAATTCTTAATTATATGGATAATTAATTAATAGGAATTAATTAGTTAAATAAAATAATTAAAAAGAAAAGTAAGTCTTTAAGATAAGCCTAAGGGCAAGAACGTGGCAGCCCCACTTTAAATTTAGATGACTCTCAAGTCCTGCCTAAATGTCACACTTTGGAGCATTTAGAGTGGCTTAAGTAGGGCCCACTTAAAGATAAAGATCACATTCTTTGATTCAAAATGAAAGGTTACCTCTCTTAAGCTTGAAGTGAAATTGCTCACAATGTAGTGACGGGCAGTATATAGTTTCTGTTTGCAAAGATAATATGAAATTACTTTTTGGGTGGGAATCAAAAGCGAAGAAAGTAATTTATAAGGATCAAACAATAACTTCATTTGTATTGTCCATGGACAGTAAGTACTTATTGGTTGGTCTTTGGAATCAAGAAATTCATTTGTGGAATATAGAGGAAATTGTAAAGTTCATATCCAAATATAAAGAGCATAAATGTTCAAGCTTTGTTGTAGGGTCTTGCTTTGGCGGACTGGATCTCGCATTCGTTGCTAGTGGAAATGAGGACTCACGGGTTTATATACGGCATAGAAGCAAATATCCCTTGCATAGTAACATTCTTGAGTCCAAGCCTCCTTACAATGTAATATTGAATCATTTTCCAAAAATCTCCTTGAATAGAAACATTATTGCTAAGTTTCTAAGGAAAAGTTTCGGCCAGGGTTTTCTTTACATAGCAACGTGATTGCTTCGAGTTCTTCACACGGCTTGTTTTATGTTTTGCCGCAATTAATGTGTATTAGAAGATGGTCAAGAGAATCGATTAAGGTATGTTAAGGCTAAGCTCTTCTTTCATTATGCATGATCTCATCATTTCACAAGTTTGATAACAAGCCTTAGAGAAAAATTCATATTTTGAAATTTGCGTATATTTTAATGTATCGCAAGTTACGCATATTTTTCTAGTTTTGTAAGCTACAATATTCTCCTTATCCGGAATTTATATTCAATTGAGTATTTTTCTCTTCCAGTCAAGAGAGCAGAGAGTTTATATATACAGTATTAAAAGTATTTTCATTACCATCGAGCTATAATCGATGGGCAGGCCCCTATTGGGCAGCCTCAGATCAGATGGTAAGTTATATGACGATCCTACCGTGGCCGAGCGCAAATGAGCGAGCCAGTTGGTCGAGATACAGAGCCTGGTATGGCCAAGCACTTATGAGCGAGCCTACTACGACAGAATATATATATATATGTATACCGAGCCTTATAGGGTCGGACAACTATTTTATTTACTATATTGAGAGAATTGAGTCAGTATCAGCAGGTAAGCATATGTTCAGATTATCTTTGACTTCCAGGTAATTGCAGTTATTATATTATTAGTTCAGTTTCAGCTTTCAATATATTGCCTTATATACTCAGTACATTATTTCTTACTGACGTCCCTTTTCTGGGGGCGCTGCATTTCATGCGTGCAGGTCAGACAGACAGACGAGTAGGCCTCTTCAATAAGTATTGCCCGAGTTCAGCTTGATCGGTAAGATCCATGTCTTTCGGAGTTTCCGGTTCTAGAGCCTTATGTATATCTTGTATATATACGTATATATGTCATGAGTAGGTCGGAGAGCCGTTCCGATCACAGTATATCCATTAGTAGAGGCTTGTAGACATATCTTGTCAGTTAATGCAGTATGTTGGGCTTTCAGGCCTTGTATGTGTATTTGATTGGTTTGTCAGCTGTAATAAATGTGACGGCCTTGTCGGCCAAGTTTTATATTGATATTTAGTCAGCACTCGCTGTCATCTTGCATGTGGTCCATGGCTAAAAGTATAATGTCATAGTTCAGAGCCCCGTAGTTGCAAGTTGGTACGTAAGAATAGGTGAGGCTCTGGGTACCGGTCTCGCCCCCCAAAGTTCGGGGCGTAAAAAAAGTGGTATCGGAGCAGTTCGGTCCTGGAGAGTCTGCAAGCTGTGTCTATTAGAGTCTTGTTTATGGGTATGTTGTGCACCATACTTATAAGCCGGAGGCTATAGGGCATTTAGGATTGTCACTCTTTCTTCTTACTCTAGATCGTGTGGTAGAGTCCACTTACAAGAATTCAAATTCCGATTTTGTTTTAATTATTATTCGTAATAAGATGATACTTACATCCGGAATGAAGGTTGGAAAGAGAGATAGTTGTAGACGAGCTGAGTCAGAGGAATTGGATTTTTGTATGATGCCTTAATTAAAGTAAATGTGAGGTCTTTAGAAAACCATGGGTGTCCTGAAGGGTGTAAGCTCCCTGATAAGAAGCCTTAAGGCAAGAATGCCTATCCATCTTAATGGTAAAGGACAACGAGCGATTAAGAAGATAAGTACAAGTTTCAGCAAGTAAAAGGAGTAAGGAGAAAAAGGGTAAGAGGTAACTAGCTAATGAAGGTTAACAACGTTTATAATTGAGGTAGAGGAACATGAGCTTTTTGAGTTATATTCAATAGTAACAAATGTATATACAATTGGCCACACCTATTCTAGATATGCCCTATAGGGATTAACAGAAGTAGTATGAGAAGATATGATGGATGAATTGTTTACGTCAATTGACATTTTCGAAGGATATTACAAATGTTCTAATAGATCTCTTTATGAGACACCCAGATGGTGCACTATAAAATAGTGCATCCATATATGAATACTGCAAAGACATGCACTATAAGCCTTGAAGGGATAAATATTACCTTAGTGTGGCTCACATCCCTAGAAAAGCGAGAACGTTAAGCAACTTGAAGAGCCACTGGATGGAGCAAAGGAAAGCTAAAAGCGAAAGAATGTCGTATTGAAGTTTTCACAAGAAAAGGGATATACAAAAATACTAGCAGAGTAATGAGAAGAGAGATAAGGAAGCATTATGAATAAGGTGTGACACATGGATGAAAACGGTAGAGTGTTACAAAATCTATGGTCAAATGAATGAAGAGACGAAAGGTGATAGGCCTTAAGACAACAAAAGAGTATAGACCACAAGGTTATATCCTCATTTCGAGAAATAAGTTCGTGAATCCAACGCGACTACCAGATGGGAAAGTTAATCCCCAGAGTAATAGAAATCAGTATAGGCTGGTAAATAAGATAAACTAAATATGAATTAGGGATTGAATGATTAGAAAGTACTCGGCATCATGGTAATTTTAGATTTTGTTCCGGCGATAATAGAATGGACCACGGGAGAAGATTCATGATGAATTCTGAGAATAGTCATTCAATAGACGCTTCTCTAGAGCAAGCAATGTGAGCAAATTTAAGCTTAAGAGATTGTATGTACCAGTTACATTAAGTGTCACCATCGCGAGTAAGGGGATTTGTCATCCCTGTTATAGAAGAATTGCCGCAAGGCGAGTAAGGATCATTGATGTTGAGAAACGATGCCGAAGATGAAGAGGTAAAACATCTACAGGTAGATTCTCATGCCTTCAACTTTTA
>MU705272.1:1605-24157 GCA_026770625.1 Nicotiana glauca | reverse complement strand
GGGGGGGGGGGGGGGGGGGGGGGGGGAGGGATATGGATTGATGTGGCATTAAGACAGAGTTAAGTGGTTCTAGTGACTATGGAATGGTAAAGGAAGAATGCGATAAATGAAAGAGGTATGAGCTGGAACTTATTCAAATCTTATAGATATGCTACGATTCAAGAAAATTGTGCAAGCATGACGTCAAGGAGAGGAAGTAAAGGTTCCTGCCCGGGATGTTATTAATAAATAAGGAGCCTGTGCGAGACATAAGTTAAGACAAAGGAAATAACCCAAGAAAGATTACGAGGAATATGGATACGAGTGGGCCGACGAGTAGTTAGTAATTGGTCAGGAAGATCCCAGTTATGGCTAAATATGAGGTTACAGATGAGTCAACAGATCGTGTAAGATAAACATAGTAGAACCTATCATCGAGAATTAAGCCTTGAAGAATATCATTATAATACTTGAGATACATTCAAACAAGAGTCGGGTAGTTAAAGGAACCGTATGAGTGCTACGGGGAAAAAAGAAAGTGCCACTTGTAAGGCAATCAAAATATCGGTTCAGAAACCATCATACAAGCACAAGGGCATGGAGATAAGTAACTACGGATAAGTATAGGCAAGGAAGGACATCAGAAGGTCTGTCGAGTATACGATGTAATAGGCTCACAACTTTACAAGAGTCAGAGGGTGGTCTTCCCTAAGTACTAAAACAAAAAACTAGTTGAGGAAATAAGGAAGAAGGCTTCAACATAGGCATAACGACCTAATGAGGAAATGGTCGTGTAACAACAATCTCGCAACAACATTGTAAGCGTTCCAAAGGAAAGTGGCACCTACCATGGCTGATGAACGGAAGTCAAAAGTAAAAGTAATATTCGAGATCATATCAGCTGTACGAAAACTCTGGCAAGTGTGGGCATTAAGATAAGCTAAGTATGGACGCAACAAGGGGGCAGAAAGACCAGGAAAAGTAATAGCTCCAGTTGAAAGAAAACTAAGATGTAACAGAAGAATTATTCGATCAATGATTCAGAGTTAGTACATTATGGATAATCTCAATATTTTGGAGCATTATCCATGCAGCATAAATGTTAACAATCATACAACCGTAAAAGATTCCGATATTAGTTAAAAGAAAGAATTGAGCCCAGGGCATAGACAAAGGATTGAAATTTTAGAAGATTGTATCATGGATATTCCATAACGCCCATGAAAGGCTAAGGTAATAACTGATACCATGAGCTACAGATTGAAAGATAGCTTAAGCCTACATAAAGGCTGATCAGAAGGAAGAGGAAACTAAATAATGACATCACCTAAGTCAATCAGGAGTCTGATTATTGGACGTAGAAAAATTATAGAATGGGACATGACAAAATTACTCTTAATATCATATGTTCAAGAGAAATAACACAACAACCATAATCTATAATGGCTCTACAAGGAAGCTAATTAGAAGAAGTACAAACCTCCTATGAAGTTAGTACGAAGCTCCCACCGGATTGTGTATGTACCAAAGGTGCGAGTATTATAATAGAGATTCAAGTTATGGACGAGGATTACACCTAAGTGGAGGGAAGTCTCTAAAGAGATAGAAGATACAATGCGAGATTTTAAGATAAGTGAGGTAAAGGTGAAGAACGTACTAGATACTCAAAGGCAGAAGATCGTGAATAGTCCATACTTCAGATAGAAGGCTATAAGAACGGGGATACAATAACCGTGAATGATAACGGCATCGTCAGCGGCATGTCTTCCAGCCTATGGTTTCTAAGTACTGAGAGATCTAGTTAAGAGAATAGAGAAAAGTTGGAGATGATATGATGTCTGGCTTGACGTTCCAGAATAACATAAGAAAATCTATGGTGCAAGCAAGTTGAAGGAAATTTTATAAATGGATATGTATAGGTCGCAAGCTAAAGTATGGTAGAGCGATAAAGTTTCAACGAAGCATGAGAAGGATGAGGAAAGGTAAGTGAAAAGGTGATGAGAATGGATAAGTCTTTAGGATTAAGCCTATGAAAACAAGAAGAGCAGACAATTTCTCTATGTTATACAAAGCTCACTATAACTTTAATGAACTCAAAAGAGTCTAAGATTAACAACATTTAAAAGGAATGAAATGCTGGCCAGGTAATAAAATGAGGGTATAATTGTGAGAGGTACAGGATGACGTTTGGGCCTTCGTTTGAATAATGATTTGAAAGAGAAGGAGAAAATATTTCACTGGCGGCACGAAACTAGAATACCCCCACAAGGTGAATCACATTGAGACACTATGAAATACGATTATGGGAATCACTTCGAATATTCCTTAAGGTAATGTAAGCCCTGGGGGCAAAGTATTATGTGAGAAGTTTCAAGTTATCAGTGGTATATTGTAGATCAATATTCGTGAATTCAACAAAGTACCGAGCGAAAAACTTCAGTATTCTCATATATGCCCAAAGGGACATCTTATTAAGCTCTGTATATGTTTACACAGTAAGACCTAGAGATTGGCTAAAAGCTAGAGGAAAAATGAGAGAAGAGTCGCATAGGCAAACTTACAAGGTCAGTATCGTAAAGGCTGGATGATAGAAGGTAGCAACAGTTACGAGCTTGGAAGGATCTCCATCACAAGTCATGGTGTGCGGAAGAGGCCTAAAGGAAGGAATGCCTTGGCCTGTTGATTTGTTAATTAAATAGTTTCCTAGATGGCAAGGAGAGTACCAAAGTATTCGCAAGAGCCATAGGTTATAAAAAAAAAATAAGTGCACCAGTCAACATTCGAGGACGAATGTTCCAAAGGGGAGAATGATGTTACACCCCATATTTTTTACGTGAAAGTACGCCATATATAAATTGATGAAATCTCTAAAATGAGATGTTACGTCCCACATTTCGTACGTTAATGTTGTATCGTAAGTTAATCGATATAAGCTCGGGAATGAGATTATTTTGAGATTATAAGCAATTATGCAATTTCAAATAAGTGATGGGTAAATTGCTGAAGGTGAGACGGTAAGCAAATCAAAGAAAATGAATTTCGTCGAAGTTTGATATTTTGGGATAAAATACGGCATGAGCTAAAATACCCGGTATTTATGGACTAATACCATACAAGGTACCACATGACCATGATAGTAAGGTATATAAAATATATTAAAAGTAAGTAATATATTAAGTAAGTGGAGATAATTCTTAATTATATGGGTAATTGTTTGATTATTGGTTAATAAAAATTAATTAGTTAAATAAGATAATTAAAAAGAAGAGTAAGTCTTTAAGATAAGCCTAAGGGTAAGGACGTGGTGGTCCCACTTTAAATTAAGATGACTCTTAAGTCCTGCCTAAATGTTACACTTTGGAGCATCTAAAGTGGCTTAGTCATCCTAAGTAGGGCCCACTTAAAGATAAAGGTCACATTCTTTGGTTCAAAATGAAAGGTTACCTCTCTTAAGTTTGAAGTGAATTGCTCACAATGTAGTGACGGGCAGCATATAATTTCTGTTTGCAAAGATAATATGATATTACTCTTTGGATGGGAATCAAAAGCAAAGAAAGTAATTTAGAAGGATCAAATAATAACTTCATTTGTATTGTCCATGGACAGTAAGTAGTTATTGGTTAGTCTTTGGAATCAAGAAATTCATTTGTGGAATATAGAGGAAATTGTAAAGATCATATCCAAATATAAAGAGCATAAATGTTCAAGCTTTGTTGTAAGGTCTTGCTTTGGCGGACTTGATCTAGCATTCGTTGCCAGTGGAAGTGAGAACTCACGGGTTTATATACGGCATAGACGCAAATATTCCTTACATAGTAACATTCTTTCCGAGAGTCAAAACCTCCTTACAAAGTAATATTGAATCATTTTCCAAAAATCTCCTTGAATAGAAACATTATTGCTAAGTTTCTAAGGAAAAGTTTCGTCCAAGGTTTTCTTTAAATAGCAGCGTGATTGCTTCGAGCTTTTCACACGACTTGTTCTATGTTTTGCCGCAATTAATGTGTGTTAGAGGATGGTCAAGAGAATCGACTCAGTTATGTTAAGACTAAGCTCTTCCTTTATTATGCATGATCTCGTCGTTTCACAAGTTTGGTAACAAGCCATAGAGAAAAATTCATATTCCGGAATTTGCGTATATTTTGCTGTCTCCCAACTTACGTATATTTTTCAAGTTTTGTAAGTTACAATATTCTCCTTATCAGACTTTATATTCAATTGAGTATTTTTCTCTTCTAGTCAAGAGAGCAGAGAGTTTATATGTACAGTATTCAAAGTATTTTCATTACCATCAAGCTATAATCGGTAGGCAAACCCCTATTTGGCAACCTCAGATCACATGGTAAGTTATATGACGATTCTACTGTGGCCGAGCGCATATAAGCCAGCCTAGTTGGTCAAGATACATAGCCTAGTTATGAATATATATGTGTATACCGAGCCTTATAGGGTCGGACAGCTATTTTACGTACTATATTGAGAGAATTGAGTCAGTATCAGCAGGTAAGCATATCTTCAGATTATCTTTGACTTCCAGCTACTTAAAGTTATTATATTATTAGTTCAGTTTCAGCTTTCAGTATATTGCCTTACGTACTCAATACATTATTTCGTACTGACGTCCCTTTTTCTGGGGGCGCTGTATTTCATGCGTGCAGGTCAGACAGACAGATGAGTAAGCCTCTTCAATAAGTGTTGCCCAAGTTCAGCTTGATCGGTAAGCTCCATGCCTTTCGGAGTTTTCGGGCTTAGAGCCTTATGTATATCTTGTATATATACGTATATATGTCATGAGTCGGTCGGAGAGCCGTTCCGATCACAGTATATCCATTAGTAGAGGTTTGTAGACATATCTTGTCAGTTTGTGCAGTATGTTGCGCTTTCAGGCCTTGTATGTGTATTTAGTTGGTTTGTCAGCTGTAATAAATATGACTGCCTTGTCGGCCAAGTTTTATATTGATATTTAGTCAGCACTCGTTGTCATCTTGCAATGTAGCCCATGGCCAAAAGTATGACATCATATGTTCAGAATCCCTTAGTTGCAAGTTGGTACGCAAGGATAGATGAGGCACTGGGTACGGGTCTCGCCACCCAAGTTTGGGGCATGATAAAAGTGGTATCAAAGTAGTTCTGTCCTATAGAGTCTACAAGCCGTGTCTAGTAGAGTCTTGTTTATGGGTGTGTCATGCACCATACTTATAAGCAGGAGGCGACATGACATTTATGATTGTCACTCTTTCTTCTTACTCTAGATCGTGTGGTAGAGCTCACTTATAAGAGTTCAAATTTCGATTTTTTCAATTATTCGTAATAAGACGATACCTACAACCGGAATGAAGGTTGGAAACAGAGATAGTTGTGGACGAGCTGAGTCAGAGGAATTGGATTTTTGTATAATGCCTTCAATAAAGTAAATGTGAGGCCTTTAGTAGGCCATTGGTGTACTGAAGGATGCAAGCTCCCTGATAAGAAGCCTTAAGGCAAGAATGCCTATCCATCTTAATGGTAAAGGACAACGAGATATTAAGAAGATAAGTACAAGTTTCAGCAAGTAAAAGGAGCAAGGTGAAAAGGGGTACGAGGTACCCAACTAATGAAGGTTAACAACGTTTATAATTGAGGTAGAGGAACATGAGCTTGTTGAGTTACATTCAATAGTAACAAAGGTATATACAATTGGTCTCACCCATTCTAGATATGCCCTATGGGGATTAACAGAAGTAGTATAATAAGATATGATGGATGTATTGTTTGCGTCAGTTGACATTTTTGAAGGATATTACGAATGTTCTAATAGATCACTTTATGAGACACCCAGATGGTGCACTATAAAATAGAGCAGCCAGATATGAATGCTACAAAGACATGCACTATAAGCCTTGAAGGGATAAATATTACCTTAGTGTGGCTTGCGTCCCTAGTAAAGCGAGAACGTTAAGCAACTTGAAGAGCCAATAGATAGAGCAAAGGAAAGCTAAAAGAGAAAGAATGTCGTATTGAAGTTTTCACAAGAAAATGGATATGCAAATTATATTAGCAGAGTAATGAGAAGAGAGATAAGGAAGCATTATGAATAAGGTGTAACACGTGGATGAAAACGGTATAGTGTTACAGAACCTATGGTCAAATGAAGGAAGAGACGAAAGGTGATGGGCCTTAACACAACAAAAGAGTATACGCCATAAGGTTATATCCTCATTTCGAGAAATAAGTTTGTGAATCCAACGCGACTACCAGAGGGGAAAGTTAATCCCCAGAGGAATAGAAATCAGTATGGGTTGGTAAACAAGATAAACTATATATGAATTAGGGACCGAATGATTAGAAAGTACTCGGCATCATGGTAATTTTAGATTTTATTCCGACGATAATAGAATGGACCACGGGAGAAGATTCATGATGAATTCTGAGAATAGTCATTCAGGGAGATGCTTCCCTAGAGCAAGCAATGTGAGCAAAGTTAAGCTTAAGAGATTGTATATACCAGTTACATTAAGTGTCAACCTCGCGAGTAAGGGGATTTGTCGTCCCTGGTACAGAAGAATTGTCATAAGCCGAGTAAGGATAATTGATGTTGAGAAACGATGCCGAAGATGAAGAGGTAAAACATCTATAGGTAGATCCACATGGCTTCAGCTTTTAGTTCACCCTTAAAGGGTGGAATATGGATTGATGTGGCATTAAGTCAGAGTTAAGTGGTTTTAGTGATTATTGAATAGTAAAGGAAGAATGCAATAAATGAAAGAGGAATAAGATGGCACTTATCCAAATCTTAGAGATATGCTACGATTCAAGAATATTTTGCAAGCACGACGTCTATGAGAGTAAGTAAAGGTTCCTGCCCAGGATGTTATTAATAAATAAGGAGCCTGTGCGAGACGTAAGTTAAGACAAAGGAAATAACCTAAGAAAGATTACAAGGAATATGGATATGAGAATAGGCCAACAAGTAGTTAGTAATTGGTCAGGAAGATCCCAGTTATGGCTAAAATGAGGTTACAGACAAGTCATCAGATCGTGTAAGATAAACATAGTGGAACCCATCATGGAGAATTAAGTCTCAAAGAATATCATTATAATACTTGAGATACATTCAAACAAGAGTCGGGTAGTTAAAGGTACCGTATGAGTGTTACGGGGTTAAAAGAAAGTGCCACTAGAAAGACAATCAAAATATCGGTTCATAAACAACCATACAAGCACAAGGGCATGGAGATAAGTAACTATGGATAATTATAGGCAAGGAAAGACATCAGAAGGTCTGTCGAGTATACGATGTAATAGGCTCACAACTCTACAAGAGTTGGAGGTACTTCCCTAAGTACTACGACGGAAGACAAGTTGAGAAAATAAGGAAGAAGGCTTTAACCTAGGCATAACGACCTAAAGAGGAAATGGCCGTGTAACAACAATCTCGTAACAACATTGTTAGCGTTCCAAAGGAATGTGGCACCTACCATGGCTAATGAACCGGAAGTAAAAATTAAAAGTAATATTCGAGATCATATGAGTTGTATGAAAACTCTGGCAAGTGTGGGCATTAAGATAAGCTAAGTATGGAGGCAACAAGGGGGCAAAAAGACTAGGTAAAGTAATAGATCCCATTGAAAGAAAACTAAGATGTAACAGATGAATTATTCGATCAATGATTTAGAGTTAGACGTTATGGATACACTCAAGATTTTGCAGAATTATCCATGCATCATATATGTTGACAATAATACAACCATAAAAGATTCTAGTATAAGTTAAAAGAAAGAATTGAACCCAGGGCACAAACAAAGGATTGAATTTTTAGAAGATTGCCATAATGCCCATGAAAGGATAAGGTAATAACTGATACCCTGAGCCACAGATTGAAAGATATCTTAAGCCTACGTAAAGGCTGATTAGAAGGAAGAGGAGACTAAAGAATAACGTCACCTAAGTAAATCAGGAGTCTGATTATTAGACCTAGAAAAATTATAGAAGGGGACATGACACAATCACTCGTAATATCAGATGTTCAAGTGAAATAACACAACAACCATAATTTGTAATGGCTCTACAAGGAAGCCAGTCAGAAGAAGTACCAGCCTTATAAGAAGTCAGTACGAAGCTCCCATCGGATTGTGTATGTACCAGAGGTGCGATTATTATAATAGAGATTCAAGTTATGGACGAAGATTACACCTAGGTGGAAGGGAGGTCACGAAAGAGATAGAAGATACAATGCGAGATTTTAAGATAAGAGAGGTAAAAGTGAAAAACGTACGAAATACTCAAAGGTAGAATGTCGTGACTAGTCCATACTTCAGATAGAAGGCTATAAGCACGGGGATCCAATAACCGGGAATGATAACGGCTTCGTCAGCAATATGTCTTCCAGCCTATGGTTTCTAAGTACTGAGAGATCTAGTTAAGAGAATAGAGAAAAGTTGGAGATAATGTGATGTATCGCTTGACGTTCCAGAATAGCATAAGAAAATCTATGGTGCAAGCAAGTTGAAGGAAAGTTTATAAATGGATATGTATAGATCGCAAGCTAAAGTATAGTTGAGAGATAAAGTTTTAAGGAAGCATGAGTAAGGATGAGGAAATGTAAGTGAAAAGGTGTCGAGAATGGATAAGTATTTAGGATTAAGCCCATGAAAACAAGAAGAGCGGAGAGTTTCTCTATGTTATACAAAGCTTACTATAGCTTTAATGAACTCAAAAGAGTCTAAGATTTACAGCATTTAGAAGGAATGAAATGCTGACCTGGTAATAAAATGAGGGTATAATTGTGACAGGTACAGGATGACGTTTGGGCCTTCGTTTGAATAATGATTTTAAAGTGAAGGAGAAAAGATTTCGCTGGTGGCACGAAACTAGAATAACCCTACAAGGTGAATCACATTGAGACACTATGAAATACGATTATAGGAATCACTTCGACTATTCCTTGAGGTAACGTAAGCCCTAGGGGCAGAGTATTACGTAAGAAGTTTCAAATTATCAGTGGTATATTGTTGATCAATATTCGTGAATTCAACAAAGTACCGAGCGAAGAACTTCACTATACTCATATATGCCCAATGGGACATCTTATTGAGCTCTGTATATGTTTACACAGTAAGACCTAGAGATTGGCAAAAAGCTGGTGGAAAAAGGAGAGAAGAGTCACATAGGCAAACTTACAAGGTCAGTATCGTAAAGGCTGGATAATAGAAGGTAGCAACAGTTAAGAGCTTGGAAGGATCTCCATCACAAGTCATGGTGTGGAAAAGTGGCCTAAGGGGGAGAATGCCCTGGCCTTTGGATTTGTTCATTAAATATTTGCCTAGATGGCAAGGAGAGTACCAAAGTATTCGCAAGAGCCATAGGTTATAACAAAAATAAGTGAACCAGTCAATATTTGAGGACGAATGTTCCAAAGGGTGAAATGATGTTACACCCCATTTTTCGTACGTGAAAGTATGCCATAAGTAAATTGGTGAAATCTCGGAAATGAGATGTTACATCCCGCATTTTCATACGTTAATGTTTTGTCGTAAGTTAATTAACATAAGCTCGTGAATGAGATCATTTTGAGATTATAAGAATACTGCTATTTCAAATAAGTGATCAGTAAATTTGTGAAGGTGAGAGGGTAAGCAAATCAATGAAAATGAATTTCGTCGAAGTTTGATATTTTGGGAAAAAATATGGCATGAGCTAATATGCCCGGTATTTATGGACTAGTACCATACAAGGTACCACATGGTCGTGATAATAAGATGTATAAAGTGTATTAAAAGTAAGTAATATATTAAGTAAGTGAAAATAATTCTTAATTATATGGGTAACTAGTTGATTATTGGTTAATGTAAATTAATTAGTTAAATAAGATAATTAAAAAGAAGAGTAAGTCTTTAAGATAAGCCTATAAGAGCAAGAACGTGGCAGCCCCACTTTAAATTAAGATGACTCTTAAGTCCTGCCTAAATCTCACACTTTCGAGCATCTAAAGTGTCTTAGTCATCCTAAGTAGGGTTCACTTAAAGATAAATGTCACATTCTTTGATTCAAAATGAAAGGTTAGCTCTCTTAAGCTTGAAGTGAATTGCTCACAATGTAGTGACGGGCAGCATATAGTTTCTATTTGCGAAGATAATATGATATTACTCTTTGGATGATAATCAAAAGCAAATAAAGTAATTTAGAAGGATCAAACAATAACTTCATTTGTATTGTCCATGGACAGTAAGTACTTATTGGTTAGTCTTTGGAATCAAGAAATTCATTTGTGAAATATAGAGGAAATTCTAAAGCTCATATCCAAATATAAAGAGCATAAATGTTCAAGCTTTGTTGTAAGGTCTTTCTTTGGTGGACTGGATCTAGCATTCGTTGCCAGTGGAAGTGAGGACTCACGGGTTTATATACGGCATAGACGCAAATATTCCTTACATACTAACATTCGTTCCGAGAGTCAAAGCCTCCTTACAAAGTAATATTGAATAATTTTCCAAAAATCTCCTTGAATAGAAACATTATTGCTAAGTTTCTAAGGAGAAGTTTCAGCCAAGGGTTTCTTTACATAGCGATGTGATTGCTTCGAGCTTTTCACACGACTTGTTCCATGTTTTGTCGTAATTAATGTGTGTTAGAGGATGGTCAAGAGAATCGACTCACGTATGTTAAGGCTAAGCTCTTCCTTCATTATGCATGATCTCGTCATTTCACAAGTTTGGTAACATGCCATAGAGAAAAATTCATATTCCGAAATTTGTGTATATTTTGTTGTCTCGCAAGTTACGTATATTTTTCTAGTTTTGTAATTTGCAGTATTCTCCTTATCGGGACTTTATATTCAATTGATTATTTTCCTCTTCCAGTCAAGAGAGCAGAGAGTTTATACATAAAGTATTAAGAGTATTTTCATTACCATCGAGCTATAATTGATGGGCAGGCCCCTATTGGGCAACCTCTGATCATATGGTAAGTTATATGACGATCCTACTGTGGCAGAGCGCAAATGAGCGAGCCAGTTGGTCGAGATACAGAGTCTAGTATGGCCGAGCACTTATGAGCGAGTCTACTACGGCAGAACAGATATATATGTATACCGAGCCTTATAGTGCCGGACAGCTATTTGACTTACTATATTGAGAGAATTGAGTCAGTATCGGCAGGTAAGCATATCTTCAGATTATCTTTGACTTCCAGCTATTTGCAATTATTATATTATTAGTTCAGTTTCAGCTTTTAGTATATTGCCTTACAGTCTCAGTACATTATTTCGTACTGACATCCTTTTTCTAGGGCGCTGCATTTCATTCGTGCAGGTCAAACAGACGAGTAGGCCTCTTCAATAAGTGTTGCCCGAGTTCAGCTTGATCAGTAAGCTCCATTTCTTTCGAAGTTTTCGGGTCTAGAGCCTTATGTATATCTTGTATATATAAGTATATATGTCATGAGTAGGTCGGAGAGCCGTTCCGATCACTGTATATCAATTAGTAGAGGTTTTTAGACATATCTTGTCCGTTAGTACAGTATGTTGGGCTTTCAGGCCTTGTATGTATATTTGGTTGGTTTGTCAGCTGTAATAAATATGATAGCCTTTTCAGCCAAGTTTTATATTGATATTTAGTCAGCACTCGAAGTCATCTTGCAATGTGGCCCACGGCCAAAAGTATGACATCATATTTTCAGAGTCCCTTAGTTGGAAGTTGGTACGCAAGGATAGGTGAGGCACTGGGTGCCAGTCTCGCCCCCCATGTTCGGGGCGTGACAAAAACAAAGTCCGGGTAAGGAATTCTGTTGACCGGAAAGAAGGTATTAGGCGCACTACTAGAAAAAAGACTATGGCAACGCATCAAATACCGTTCCAATAGATAGGCAAACAGTTGTAATAGCCTATTGCAACGGTTCAGGAACCGGTACATCCGATCGCGTGCCAATAGGCCTACAGCAACGGTTTTCTGCAACGGCTACAATCCGTAGCCATAGGTTTATCTATGGTAAAGGTTTGTAATTGTTGCCATGGGAGTATCTGTTGCAACGGTTCAATATTGTTGCAATATCAATTTTATGCAAGATATATTGAGGTATAGCAATGATATTTATGGTCTACAGCTACGGTTATTAAGGACTATGGCAATACCTTTTTGAGGCTATTGCAACGCTAAATTATACAATAAAAGATAATATATTATAATTTATATAAATCATATGGGGAAACTATTCATCAACAAAATCACAATCCAAAATATACAACCTTTGTTATCCCAAAATATAAGTATAATTTACATTAATATTATTTGACAATTCAATGTTATACATCAATTTGCAAAAAGTTTAAAAATAAAAGTCCGAGAACATCTGAAGATCTAGGAACAATCAAGTAAGGCCTTCACGATTTTTGTCTTTCCCTTTGTGCACTTGCCTAACCTACAGCAGGCACATAATATTCAGAGGTTAGCAAACGAAAAAGGCTTCTCACTATTACATTATTATGTACATCATCATAATTTAGGACTCTGGACAA
Organism: Nicotiana glauca; assembly: GCA_026770625.1. Lineage (NCBI taxonomy): Eukaryota > Viridiplantae > Streptophyta > Magnoliopsida > Solanales > Solanaceae > Nicotiana > Nicotiana glauca. Next base: position 11,688 of record MU705272.1, on the reverse strand, counting down.
AAAAAAAAAATAGTTTTAATAACTTAAAATTTGACTTAAATTAATTTTGGACAAACTGTGATTTGTATGATTTTCTTATTTTACCTATCCGCTTTCATCTCTTGATTATTAGAATTATTAAAAATATTTGAGTAATATGATGTCATAATCACACTAGGCAGGCGAATGCGTGATCAATACAAAATTTATTGATTTAGTCATAATAGTGCTACGCAAGCGAATCCGCAGTCATGGCAAAGAATTATTAATACGTTATTACATTTGAAAAAAAATTTTGCATTTGAGAAAATTAATTCTTTTTGAAATTTATTAAATGTCTTCTACCGCACTACGCAAGCGAATCCATGAGAAAAAGATTTAGAAATTAATTAGAACTATTGAATATGGTATGAAATTGATGAATTAACTTATTAATTATTAAGCATCATGATATACAAGCGAGTCCATGAATGAAAAATAAGATTAATTGACTTATCACAATTGCGATTCGCAAGCAAATCCGAAATCATGATAATCAATTATATGTAGTACTTTTAGAAATTTACTACATTTGAGAAAATTAATTAATCTCGCAAATAAATACCTTGGACCTTAAATGATTTCTCAACTAAATTAAAACTCCATTCCTATAGCAACAATATTCAAAATTAATGATCCAAACACATAACTAACACCCACAACTAAACTGAAGAACTTCAAATGTGTGAACAAAATTGAACTTCAAATTTGTGAAATTAAAAATAAATCAGTGGATTGCCTCATAGATAAAATAAAGAGTTTCACTTATTCTAATACTTTTTCCTTTCAATGACCATTGTTTCTTTTGTGGAAAAGCTTAACTAAGCTGATACGTGAGGCATAGAACATGCAAATCACTACTGACTTCCACAGACAATTAAGGATCTAACTTTGAGCCAAACTTACTTAAGAACAAATACCATCTAACAAGCAATCTTTCATACTCTGTGTATTTGCAGCCCAATAAAGAAATGAAACAGTACATTCAAAGCTTTGGAAAGAAAAATAACAGTAACAGCTCATATTGAAGAACATGATACACTTCCTAAGATTAACAAAGTGAGTTTTCACAAACACAAAGTAATCGTGAGTCGAACATCAGAACATTTTGATCGTGAATACAACTATAAACATTCATTAAATATACTTACATTGCCCAAAACCAAGTGAAAATAGATTGTTTCTAAGTTTATTAACTCCTAATAAACTAAAGAAAAATCAAATAGCTTCATGTCCATTCACTTTTAATCAAAAATTAAAGAAGTATGTTAGGAATACCAGGATAAGAGAAAAGTGAAGACCACTGATGAATGAAACAAAGATTCCAGCAACAAACAACAGAAACAACAATAAACCAGCTGTTAATCCATGTTAAAACAGCCCAAAAATCTCACTAAAACCAGCAATTCTCCAAGAGAATGAACCAAGAATCACACCGTACGACTCTTATATGTTTTTGAAAGATTTTGCACTCTAAGACTTAACTAAAAACTCATAATTTTCAGCTTACTCCTTATGTATTCAACTTTTGATTTCTCTCTCAAGTTTTTGTGATTTTTTTAGTGTAAAAGATGATCTCTCAATGTAAGATAGAATGTATGTCCTTAGTGTGAAAGAATGACCTCTTTAAGCAGTAAAAATAAGTCCTTTTGGACAAATTTTGATTTACCCAAAATCTGTCCAAAAGGACTAACTTTTGTGTGCTAAAACAATTATTTTTTCACCAAATTCTGACGCTAAGCAGAGCAGTTGTGTTTCCAGCATGTTTAAACAGTAAAAGTAAACAACTATGTACTAAACCCCTTTTTAAATTTCAGCTTTTATCAATACAAATTCAAGTAATCAAACTTAATCCAATCATGAAATTGACACAACAACAAAAGAGTTCAATTGGAACTAAACTAAATATCCAATGAACTAGATTAGATAAGCCTGATTTATGAAACTAAACAGAAATGACAACTGAAATTAGGAAACAACTACTTAAAACATAACTTACAAGAACATTAGTAATCTATTGAACAACATTTAATATTAACTTAAACAACGATTCAACGATAGTAAGATCAATTTGGTCGATGAAAAATTAATAAACAACTAGGCTAAAAGAGACGACTAATCATCAATCACACTATTGATAAAAAGGAATAAACAAGAACTAGAAACTAAGAGCAAAAATTCAGAAACTAAAAGAAAAATAAAAAGAGTTAGGGGTTGTACCAAACCAACCAAGTCAACTCTCCTCAAATCTCAAAGGCGATGCAAAGATCGACCGTCCGAGCACTATTTTCTTAATGGCATGTGCTGGGAAAAATAACTTTCGGCATTATCGGGGTTAATTTGAAATCATTCCAATGAGAAAATGGTGTTGGGGGGGAGGGGGAGGGTCATGTTTGCACACAAAGAGGAGTTTCAGGGGTCGTTTGGGTGGTGAAGCAGCGGTGCTTGGACGTCTGGCAGTGGGGTGGTGGCAGTGACGGTGGAATGGATTTTGGGGATTAAATTAAAGGGAAAGTGTAGATCTCCTAAAGATATACACGAATATGTGAGGCTTGTGTAATGGGAATGATTGGTATTTCACTAATTCTAGTGGGAAAAAAGGAAAAATTGGGCGACTAGAGTTTTGAATTTGGCTAGATTTGTGAGGATTTGGGGGATATGGGATTTGGATGTGGAAAGAGGTGTAAGGGACAAGAGATGGTAAAAAAATATGGTCAATTGGAGGTCTTCCGCTGGCATTGGCGTTTTCGACCGGCGGAATAGGGGTGGTGGGCGGCTGGTGGTTCTTGTGAGAGAGGATAGAGTAAAGAGAGGAGTTTAGGGTTTGGGTTGGGTGTGTAAATAAGAGCCAAAAATTTGATTTAGGGGGCCTTTAATACCTTTGAGGGTATTGAATAAAGTCCATTAGATCAGAGTATAATGAAGAGCTGAGATTTGGTCTTAGCTTCACTTAATGAAACGACGTAGTTTTGTTTAAAACTACGTCGTTTTAACCCTCTCCTGGCAACCCCATGTGGACCGGGTTTGTGAGCTGTTTGGGCTTCTAATTTTGGGCCAATTTGGCTCAATTTGAATTAAAATACACTAATCCAATCCCTTAGCCCCCTAATCATCTTATTTAGTCCTAGAAAAATTATACAAGTAGAACGAAAAAATCTTTTTGGGATATATAATTTAAATATGCAAATCAAAATATACAAATAAAAGGTAAAAATATTTTTGGTATTTTTTCATAAAGTAATGCAACATAAAACATGCACTAACAACTAAAACTCATCCAAATACTAGTATGTCTAGGAGAATTAAAAGCATGCAAAGATTAGGTATTCACAGCTTACCCTCTTTGCTCGAGAACATGAAGTATTTTCGTGCAAAGAAAAGTGAACGCCATGGCTAATTGTTGCCTACATATCACTCCTATGAAAGCATTTTTTGAAAAAAGTGACCGAACCTTGCTTCTGAGGTTGCCTACATATCCTTGGCAATAAAGAAATCAGGTCTGTGTAGTTCTGGCAAATTTTTGGTAGCTGGGACTACCAGACACTGGAGTTAAGACTGGTGCTCCTGTTGTTGTTGCTGTTACTATTACTCGCTTCTTACATCCAAAGAAAAAGAGGAGAGCACTACATATGTCTGCAAACTACGAGAACAAAATTCCTATCTATATATCTTCTGGAGTCAAATCTTGATTCTTGACATGCTCGCTTATGTTGACCTTATATTGGATCTTGATGCCTTTTTGAAGAAAAGATTATGACTCAATCTCGATTGCTTGGTTTCTGTATCGAAATTTCACAAGATGAATCTTGAGAATTTGTGTTGCCGACACGTTTTCAAAGTTAACTCCAAACTATCCTGTGATCATCATTCAGATGATAAATGAAATTGTAAGCTTCGACCAGCATAACCTGTGCTCTATGGTGAAGCCTGCAAAGCAATCAAAGACGAACAAAATGAATAAACATTTTCTGCCCCAGTTTAGGCTAGGAAAATTTTGTGATTTATCAGTGAAAGCTATAAACTATCTAATTTATTGAAAGGCAGACATAAATACTAGTATAAACTAGCTAAAAGAAAAAAAAAATTGGTAACGAATGGTTGTGTAACCAGGGATCGGTACCCTGTACCACTAAAAGGAAATGTAACCAGGGGCTGGTAACCTATCTTACCGAAAGAAAATAGAATCGGGCGTTAGCACCATGTATTATTGATAAAGTGTTGAATCCCTCTAGGTGAAAAAGGTTCTAGCTGATTTAAACTGTATTAAACAACTTGAGTGAAGATTACTTCTACCCGGAACTATGCGCTGGATCCCCCTAGGCTAAATGGTTCTATCTGAGTTAAGCTACATAAAATAACCTAAGCGAAGATAACTTCTATCTGGAACTATGAGCTGGATCCCTCTAGGCTAAAAGGGTCTACCTGAGTTAAGCTACGTGTTAGCTTGTATGATTCCACCGAGCTATACAGTACCTGGTCCTCTGTGAGATAATACTTAGAATGCAGTAGCTGCTGTCACACCTCCTTTTTTCGAATATTTTTACGATCTTTTACTACACCCTGGGGAAAAGATATAATAAAGAAAGGAGTTTTTCCACTTTAAGGACAATCGAAACGGGATTCGGTTTTTTTTTTATTTAAAATTCAGAGTCACTACTTGGGAGATTTATGGTGTCCCAAGTCACCGGTTTGAATCCCGAATCGAGGAAGGGTTTGACTCTGCTTTACAGCCGCGAACCAAAAATCCAGGTAAGGAATTCTGTTAACCCGGGAGAAGGTGTTAGGCACTCCCGAGTTCCGTGGTTCTAGCACGGTCGCTCAACTGTTATATTTGGCTAAAATTTAATTTTTGTACATGTTACCTTACTTGTGCAATTTTAGAATTAATTACCGTTTTTTATCAATTATTTTTTATTTAAGAAAGTGAACGTCGTTTAAGAACATGTTTTTGGACCACGTCACATGAAATGCACCCGGATCTTCAACATATTCTTATCCAACGTTTTCGGATTTGGATTTGGGTTGCATGAAATGCACACCCGTATTAAGAAGGTAAGATTATTTAAAATCGCGCCTAAAGCGGCTAACATATCGTTATCTTTTGGGAAGATAGTGAAATTCGCTAAACGGCCTATCCCGAATACTAAGTATTTTAGTAAATCATTAATGAGGGCCCCGCAATTGTATTTTTGATTTGGCGAGGCTCGTCTCATTTTTATTAAGGCCAAACTAAAGTAGCTAAATTTTCTATTTTATTTTTATTTTTATTTATTTATTTTTGTCTCTAAAAAAAATCAATTAATCCATGAATATAAATTCAAGTCTCAAATTCAAGTCCGGATTCAAACAAAAGAGTAAAAACTTTTAGCTTGAACCCGCTACCTAATTCACAACTTGTTTTCATATTCATGAATTAATTTTCATATTCCTACTTATACATTTATTATATTAGGAATTTTAATTCCTAATCCAAATTTTAACAATGCTATTGGGCTCCGAGATAGCCTAATCAAATGAAAAATGTACCTAGATCTACAACGGATATGCTGCCAGCTAAGGCCTTGGCCCAAATCCAAACGTGAAAGACATTAGTGCTGGACCTGGGCCTGAGATTGAAATTTGAACGAAGAAAAGAGTTGATCAGCAGAGTATCAACAGCAAATTATCAACAGATCACAGCAGGATTTAAGCCAAATTTAAACTCAGAGATGCTTTTGAAACAAGATCAACAAACAACCAACAAAGCAACTTGAATTTGAATCAAATCTACTCGAAAATAGCAACCAATAGCTTCTGGAATTTCTAGGACTGGAAATGTGAATTTATCAGCTAAAAATGGTAATTGAACTTGAACTTTTGATGTAACAGTAGATTTCTGGAGGTTTTTCTAGTGTTTTTTGAGTTTTTAAGATATTTGAAATTTTGAATTTTGGATCTAAGGAGGCAGGAATTACTTGAGAAATTACAGATTTTTCCAAAACTTCTAAAATAAGGTATTTCAATGCCTATTTATAGAGTTATAATTGGAGGAAAATTCAAACTTCAGAATTTACTTATTAGTCCCTCTTTTATTTAAGTTCTACCCTTATCTTTCAACTTGTAATTCAATTGACTACACTTTTTATTAAGAATTATACTAATTCCCAATCTAGAACCTTCTAATCTAGTGTAATTCCCTATCTCCCTCACTTCACTTCAAAATCTACCCAATTATCCTTTTCTTATACCCAAAATACCCCTACTTCCTTTGATTTATTACTAATGGCCCTTTTAGGCTTCCCAAAATACCCCTGGAACTGAGTTGATTTTACTAACTGAACCTACCTACCATTCACCCTTTTACCCCTAAATTTAATTGAATTCACAGATTAACCTACTACTCTTTACTCTTTTATCCCTGAACTCCCAAATTTAACTACAAACTAATTTTCAGAATCAAAACCTAATTGACCGCTAACTAACCAAATCAGAAACTAATCAGAAATTAATTAACTAACAATTAGAGATTCAACAGCTATAACCAGAACATGCTAATATCAGAAACATAAACAATCACACTGTTCAGTCGAAAAATCCAATTCTATTGATTTGATACCAATTTACTAAACCAGGATTAGTCAAAATTTAGATCAAATATTACTCAACAATTTAAGCCTTAGTAGTATTAAATTTTAATCCTAAAATACTATATTAAGTAAATAAGACTAGAAATTAAAAGAATCAGAAACATATATGCAAAAGAAACAAAAAATAGAAAGATGAAAACACTTAGCTTTTCGTCACTAGACATTCTACTAGCCCTCAAGATTCACAAGAAGTAAAGGGGAAGTTTAGCGGCAATTTCCTTTGAATTTTGACCCACTGGATAATTTTGAACTCTCTATTTGAGCCGTTCCGGTTGGCTTTTAAACTCAAGACTTTCAGAATCAGGTGCATGACGGCAAGATGGTGATTTGGTATGATTTTGAGCCAGATTAGGTAAAGTAACGTTCGCCGGAGTTAGGGTTCCGGCGAAACGTTTTTGAATATTTGAGCAGGTGGGGCTATGTTTGAAAGAAACAGAGTCAAGGGGTGGAATCAGGACCTCTAGGAGGTCCGGTGGTGTTATTTGGGGGTTGATATGTGGAGGCGGCGTCTCCCGCCGGTAGGGTTCCAGCGGGGTTCTGGTAATGAGATGAGGCGGCTAGGGAAGGAGAAGGGGTAAGTATGAAAAATGTTTTACGTTTCAGTATATTAAAAGGTATTAACAAATTACAATCGTCCGATGAATTATAATGGACAGATGAGATTTCCTGGGAACCAAACGGTGCCATTTCGTTTTAATGAAGCTGGCCACTATAACCGTTGGATTAGATGATCAAAGACTCGGATTTAATTCCCCAAAACGGGGTCGTTTGGGTTTAAGGCTAGGCAGATCGGGTAAAAAAAGAATTTTTTTAGGCCTGGGTATTTTTGGTTTTGGGCTGGTAATCAGTCCAATTTTTATATTAGTCCAAATTATTATATTTTCCTCTTGTATTTTTATATTTTATTTTTTTTCTTTTGTATTTGTATTTATTTTCTCTTTTATATTTGTATTTACTTTTTTCTGATTTTATTAAATTGTTAAACTTAATTAACTTCTATTTTATGGTAATTTTTCAATTAAAGTGCAAAAATACTATTTATGATTTTTCTTTTAAAATGAATTAATACTAAAATTATAAAATTAAACCCCTAATGCATGTGCATATTTTTGTATTTTTAATTATCATGCACAAAATGAAATGCAACAATTAACACCAATTTTAACAAAATCCAAATGATTGTAAAATAATAAAAAAATTATTTTATTTGAAACTTTTGGAATAAAATTGCTTAGGGCAAAAATCACATGCTCACAGCTGCCCCTCTTTGCCCGGAAACACGAAGAGTTTTCATGCAAAGATAAGTGAGCGAAAATGAAGGATTTTTGTCCGTCTGCATATTCCGTGCGAACCATTTTTGAAAAGTTTGACTGCACCCTGCTTCAAAGGTTGCNTGCATCTTGCATTCTTTCAATGGAATTCTTGTTGTTGCCTTGGTTGTGTTTTGAAATATGTGTCCATTCTTCAGGTGAACTCCTGCTTGCGTTTGCTTGAAAAAGTATTCCCTTTTTCTTCAGGTGGGCTCCTGCTTACAATTGCTTTGAAAAGTATACCCTTGTTCTTCAGGTGGGTTCCTGCTTACAAAAATAGACAAACAAAGAAAATTTTCTGCCCCAATATGTGACTGGGCATATCATGTTATCAAATGTTACAATTTAAAGCTAAAATTCAGATTGTACTTCCCTTGTTTTCCAGGTGGGCGCCTGCTTACTGCATTTGAAATGTATTCCCTTGTTCTTCAGGTGGGCGCATGCTTGCTGAATTTGAAATGTATTCCCTTGTTCTTCAGGTGGGCGCCTGCTTGCTGAATTTGAAATGTATTCCCTTGTTCTTCAGGTGGGCGCCTGCTTACAGTATAAACAAAACAAAGAATATTTTCTGCCCCAGTTTGGTGGCTGGGTACAACATGTTATTAAATACGCAAAATTGAAAGCTAAAATTTGAATTATACTTCCCTTGTTTTCCAGGCGGGTGCCTGATTGCTGAAACTTGAAATGGATTCCTTTGAACATTGCTGCTTTCCTTTAAAACTTGAACTGTCCTCCCTTATTCTCCAGGTGGGTGCCTGACTGCTACAACTTTCTGTGTTCCCTTGTTATCCACATTGGTCACATTTACTTTAAAGGGATTAGTAAGAATTTGAATATTTTGTCCCTGTTTTAATCAAAGAACAAATTGTTAGTATAAAATAGTGGTTAGCTGCTGGCATTCTTGCTGGCCATGCTTCTGCTTCTGGACTTGCTTCGCCTTGCTTTTTGAACTTATCTTGTCTTGCCTTAATTTCCTAGCTAACTTTCAAACTTTCTGATCCTGATGACCCGCATGTTTTCCTCATGTTACTGACTTGATGTTTCTTTTTCCTTTCTTGTAAACTTTTGCTTCTTTCTCCAACTTTCTGATTTTCCATTAATCCTTCATGTTTCACTGTCTTTTAATGAATTCCTGGTCTCATTGTGCCATACAACCGAGGAGCTGGTAATTAGCTTTGGCTACAAATGTCTATTAGACAAATTTTAAGAAAAATGAAATGCAATGACCTTGAAGTTTTGAGGATAGGAGACTCCGAAAAGAGAAAGAAAAATGGGACTTATCTGAGTGAGAAGGCTGATTCTGTTGATCATGCCATGCATTTTGGATTAACCAGCTTAGTTTGTCAACCAACTGTCAATTGCCACATTTACCATTCCATATTTCACAACCCGATTTTCACCGAAACCTAAACCTTGCTTGTTTTGCCACCTTTCAACCTCAAACTTCTTTCATTTGCCCACTTTGGAACTCACTTTCGCCTTACGGTGCCCGTAAGGGGTTTCACCAATAAGACTCTCTCATTTTCGATTTTCTCATATTCTGCTACCTGAGTATTGTCCACAACATGATTCACCTTACCTGCTTGTATTGACATTTCTTAAAATTGATCAGAAAGTCTTTCTTTGGACCGTAATGTGGCTTTTGGATGGGTTTGGAAAGAAGGGTATAAAGGCTCTAAATATTCCAACGTGGGTTCAAAAATTACAACTTTTGGAATCATATCTTCCTTAACTTTTGCCCCAGTTTCTTCTCTGGGGATTCTTGGACTTTTCTTTGGTTGTGACTGAACCTCAGTGAGGCAGCCTACGTACCCTTTCGGGATCAAGTCAAACGTAGTTCAGATCATAAAATCGCTTCATTGTTGCGATGTTTCCTTCCTTCCATTTGTTTTTCTTCTTTTCTTTTCTTTTCTTTCTTTTCTTCTTTTCTTTTCTTTCTTTTCTTCTTTTTTTTTTCTTTTCTTTTTCTTTTTCCTCTTTTCTTTTCTTTTTCTTTCTTTTTCCTTCTCTCCTTTTATTTTCTCTTTTCTTCTTTTCTTTTCTTGTTTCTCCACTTAATTTCCTCGTTCAATCCTTGATTATTGTTGTTGATTCCGAAAGAGGGATATGAAAGAAAATATAATAAGTCT
>MU705270.1:0-36265 GCA_026770625.1 Nicotiana glauca | reverse complement strand
ATATATATATATATATATATATGGATGGGAGTTTGGACGTGAGGGACTGGTGGTCTTGGCGACGGCGGTGAGGCTGCTGGCGGTCGTGAGCTAGTGGTGGCTGCTGACAGTGGCGTCGATGAAGCAGACGACGCAGCAGCAGGCGAAGACGAAGGGCTGTTAGCAATGGGACGAGCTGGTGGTGGACTGGACGCCATGGTCGTTGGCGACGATCGACGCAGCAGCAGCTGGTCGACTGGACGATGGAGAGGATGAAGCAGAAGCTGGTCGTGGGCAGTGACGGTGGTCGTCGGAGGCCGGACGTCGCAGGCTGTTTCGTTGGTGGGGGAAGGTGATGGTGATGGGCTGTTGGCGTGACAGTGAGCTGGGCGGGGCCTGCTGGGCTGGAAGGCAGCCATCGTTGGAGCTGGCTCGGTAGCCATGGATGAAGCTTGGGTGGTTTTATGGTTGAGGGTGAAGAAGATGAAGAGAGGATGGGGGGGGGGCGGATGTTTTAGGGTTGGGTTTGTGAGACACTTGGGCCATTGTTTGTTCAATTTGGAAGATGGCCCAATCCGAATGTCCTTCTATTTTTGGTTCTATTTTCGTTTATTTGTTCCAAAATTAAACTTAAAGATCCTAAATTAAATTAATAAAACTAAAATTAACTTAAAATATTAATCAACTCCTAATAATAATTATCACATAAAAATTAAATATCAATTAAAATAAAAGCACACAATTTGGTTATTAAATGCNATTTTTCGTTAATTTAAACACATAAACATGCACAGACAAATGTAAACAATACAAGAGAAATAACACGAAAATCCACAAAAATCACACATAACCCAAAACTATTTTATTTTGAATTTTTGGGAGTATTTCTCATATAGGGCAAAATCACGTGTTTACACTCGAAAAACCGGGCCTTGTGTTTTAATTTGAAGACATTATTGTCGATTTTGTTGTGAGTCAAATAAGTTTTACCTTTTGCTTAAAACCTCTTAATAAATGTGCAGAATGAGCACGGGTCCAAGTTTGCCACTAACAGTTAAGAGCAAGATCCCTTTGGAGTTGCGCTTGTGGTGGGAGGATTTGGGAAAGTCGAAGCAGGATAAAATCAAACTACATCTGGGGGGTCTCACCAGCTTGTTGAACGTGAGACCTAGATGTGACATCATAAAAGATTTGGTTACATTTTGGGACCCAGCCTACAATGTATTCCATTTCTCGGATTTTGAACTTACCCCAACCTTGGAAGAGATAGCGGGTTATATGGACATTACCGAGGAGTTAAGACACAAATATCTGATTGCTCCGAGAGCCGTCAATTCACAAAAGTTCATGGATCTACGAAAGATAAGCAAAGGTGTCCCGTACTCTGAATTGGATAGGGGTTTTTCCACTCTACATTTCATATACCGGAGGTATGGGCATATAGGAGGATTCAACGATCCAGAAAGCAGGGTTTGTAGTAGTGGAACTCAGACAAAATGGGATGAACATAGGCAGTTCGCCTTCATGGTAGCCTTCTTGGGCATTGTGGTGTTTCCCCGAAAAGATAGAAACATCGATCTGAAAGTGGATGGAGCCATCAAAGTCCTAATTACCAACAATAAAAGCACGCTAGCCCCTATGATAGTATCGGAGGTATACCGGGCTCTCACAGCTTGTAAAGCCGGGGCAGATTTCTTCGAGGGATGTAATTTATTGTTGCAGATGTGGATAATCGAGCATTTATGTCACCACCCTCAGTATGTGAGCTACAGATCTACAGATAAAGGCTGCATTGAAGAGTATGACACAAGGATTTCAGGGCTCAAGTTGCCGGAAGGGTTCGAAGACTGGGTATCCTATCTCCGTGCCGTCACTGCAGTGCAAATAGATTGGACGTTATGTTGGATTCCTGTAGAAGAAATTGTGTATATGCCTGCCATGGGTCCTTACTTCCTCTTAATGGGACTCCGAGGTATTCAGCCTTATGCGCCTTACCGGGTGATGAGACAGTTAGGAAGGTGTTAGGTGGTACACCCAGATGAAGATCTCAGTATTTATGCGGTCGTGGTTAGCACTGATGGCCAATTTCATGAAGAGACCGTTCGTTCTATATGGAATGAATGCCAGTACTTGACGGCAAACACTCGGGTGCGTGACCTATCCGAAGGCGAAGTCTCACCAGCCTACCTCGCTTGGTATAGAAGAAAGAACACTGTTATAGACGCCCTAGAGCGGCCAACCAAAAGGCCGCACATACAGGAGTTTGTGGAGGCGTCATAAGAACCGCGACTTTGGCTAGATAAAGAACGCGAATATAGGGCCCGCATAAGGACATTGGAAAAACAGGTCCAGGATCTCCGGTTTGAAAGCAGTTTGCAGGCCGCCACCGATGAAGAGGATAAAAAGAAGTTGGCTCAGGAAAATGAAGCTTTGAAAGCCCAAATCCGACAGATGAGAATAGATACCAACAAACACCCAAGGAGTCGGTCTGATGAGGATTTGATAAATGAGTTAAAACGGCAACTCATCGAATGCCAAGAAGGTTTGGAAGAATCTAAAGCGAGGATAACAAGGATCAAGGTCAGATGGGCAAGGGGTACAGAAGAGCGGAAACTGCATTTGCGGAAGATGAAGGGGGACTATGAAGGGAGCATCTCAATATTGAGAGAAACAATATCCACTCTTGAAGAACGTCTCTTCAGGCAAGCCAGAGACTTCAGAGCCGATAGGAAACGCTATCATGACTTAATGGCACAGATGGAAAAGCAGATGCAGGAGTTTCAAGATCAATTCTTCCACATCACTCGAGTGCTGGGGATGCGGAATCAACGAATAGAGCAATTGCTTGTGGAAAGGGACATGATCAGGGGAAGGATCGAAGATATCGGGCACTACATCACCATGAGGTGCCTAACATGTAAGGAAATGCCTCGTACTACTCTCTTTGCTTCAATCATGGGTTATGTCCACCAGATCATGGAAGAATTGAAGTGTCTGCAAAGGGGTCTCGCACCAAAGCCCGCGGCAAGGCCGAACAATGCCCCGCGAGCACAAAAATTGAAAGCTCTGAAGCATACATAGTTGAATCTGCATTTTCTTTATTTTTAGAGTTTGCTGTCCGTTGAAGTTTGTATTTTCCTTTTCGCATCAAAGTCTGTAGTCTTTTTCAAGTTTTCATTTCAAAAATGTTTAGTCTTATAAACAGAATGTTTTGATAATGAAAATTGGAAAATCCAAAAAAATGGTGTCTTTATTTTTTCACACTTGTGGGCAAAACTACGCCCGGTCTGATTCATGCGGGGACATGATACGTAGGCAATCCTCATAAGATTCGAACACCACTAAAAGAAAAAGAGAAAAGGCAAAGTGAATAAACGAAAAGAAAAGAGAGAAAAAGAAATAAAGGAAAGTTTCTGAAACACATAAACGAGGCACAAATAAAATAAGCCGGGATGATGCATGCGGTCGGAGTGAAAACATGTTAGAAATGTTTAACTGCCTGAGAACATTGCATCCCTCAATGTGCAATTACAATATGTGTTAAAATCTAACGCTGACAAGTTTGTTGTTTTTCCAATTTTCAACCAGTTAGTTTGTTAAAGCGTACTGGCACCATACCATTATCAAAAAAGATCCAAAGGGCCCATAATAAAAAGCATGACTAGTTCAGACCAAAGTGTTGAGGAGGAAAGAACGGAAAGTCAGCTCCTAAAGGAGGCAATGGAAAAAATGGAAAAAATGAGACTGGAGATGAACGAAATGCAGTTAGCCTTGCCTAGGGTACAAAAAGGGCCTGAACCACCCATTACTCCTGCTCTCCCACCAGGACACACTCCGGAATATCCTCCCCCCAGTCCTTCAACAAGCTTCCCCAGTCACCACTACTATCAGGGAAGAAATCCCTATGATCCCCAAGTTCCACCACCCAATCAGAACCCTCCCCCACCAAATGTTCCTGTTTTCATGGGACCCCTATCAGCCACGCTACAGAGATCATCTAGTGATACGTTGTTTCAAGATCACTATACCCAATATTATCCCCTTGAACCCACATTCAAAGGACCCGAGCCACTTGCCTATAATCCCCACTTCGAGGTCCCGACGGAGATTGAAAAGCCGGCAAAGAGCCCAGAGTAGGACGAAGTGCTGCGAAAATTTAAAAGCCTGGAGCAATCCTTCAGAAATATGCACGGGTTAGGTAACCAGGTTAGCGTGGCCTATAAGGATCTATGCCATTTCCCTGACGCCCAGTTGCCAGCCGGATTCAAGATGCCGAAGTTTGATCTATACGAGGGGCACAACGATCCTATGGCACATCTGCGAGGGTTTTGCAGCAAGATGAGAGGAGCGACTGGTAAAGATGAGCTGCTGATAGCTTACTTTGGCCAAAGTCTAAGTGGGTCCGCACTGGAATGGTATAAAAGACAGGATCCGAGCAGGTGGTACACCTGGGACGACCTAGCACAAGCATTCGCAGGTCACTTTCAGTACACCCTTGAGATCGTCCCTGACCGTCTCACATTGCTGAAGCTTGAGAAGAAGCCCGGAGAGAGCTTCCTAGAATTTGGGTTCCGGTGGAGAGAACAATCAGCCAGAGTTGATCCTCCGACGAGAGAGGGAGAAATGGTGGACTACTTTCTGCAAACTCTAGAGCCAACTTACTTTGGTCACTTGGTGACGTCAGTTGGCAAATCCTTCAACGAGGTAGTGAAAATGGGTGGTATGATCGAGGAGGGACTTAAGTCCAATAAAATCCTGAGTTACTTGGCAATTAAAGCCACTACTCAAGCCATTCAGAGCGGCACGAGAGGTACACTCGGGAAGAAGAGAAGAGAAGAGGTCGCAACAGTAGAGGCAGGTAATTGGTCCAGATCAAGAGGTCCTTCCCCACGATACCAATCCAGACCCCCTCACCCAAATTACCCACACACTCCAAATTACCCTCCACAACCCTACTACCCTCCACAAGAACCACACTTCTCCATCTATCAAGCCCAAGCATACACCCAGCCTCCGGCTCGCCCCCAATGGCGCGCGCCGGCTCCCCAAAACACATATCCACCCCCACAGAATATGTATCCACCTCCACATAGCACCTATCCACCACCAAGGGCCTACAGGAACCTTTTCAGGGCCAGGGTTCCGTGGGAATCAGGCTTTTAAAAATGAAAGGGTGCAGAGACCGAGAACATTTACTGAGTTGGGAGAAACCTATACTGCTTTGTTCCACAAATTAAAGCAGTTAGTCTTGTTGAGTCCTGTTGAGCCCAGATTGCCAAATCCCCATCCCAAAAATATGGACCACTCGGTAAGCTGTGAATATTCTTCGGGGGGACTCCCGGACATGATACCGAGAAGTGTTGGAAGTTGAAACATGCAGTGCAAGATCTTATTGACACCAATAAGATTGAGGTTCAGACACCAGAGGCACCCAACATCAATCAGAACTCGTTGCCAGCACACCAGGAAACCCATATGATCGAACTTGTGCACGAAGGAGGGGAGCTAAAGAAACCCTCGCAGACAGTAATGATGATCCGTGTCGGTCCAAAAGAAAAGTCGACCAGTGGAAAAGAGGTTTTACCGTTGGAAAAGGTAGACGTCAAGCCAGTGGTGGTAATGGGGAAGAGTTCGCCTGTTGTTGCAAAGAATACAGGGCCGGTCAAAGTAACAGTGCAGGGGGTACCAAGCAAGCCAGCATCCATAGGGCCAGTTGTTATCAGGCCAGTAATGCAGATGCTGATAATCAGCGAGAAAGTTGTGCCCTGGAGTTACAGTAAAGCGAATGGTAATGTACAAAGGGAAGAAGGTTGTGGAAGAAATATGTGAGGCCCAGGGGTTAACCCGTTCGGGAAGGTGTTTTGCTCCCGTAGACTTAAGAAGGTCCAACCCAACAGTGATAAAGAAACCTGTGACGGAGGAAGAGGCGGAGGAGTTTTTGAAGAAAATGAAGGCCCAAGACTACTCTATTGTGGAGCAGTTAAGAAAGACTCCGACACAGATTTCTTTACTATCCTTATTGATCCATTCTATTGATCATTGCCAGGCACTGATGAAAATCCTGAACGAGGCTCATGTTCCGAATAAAATCTCTGTAAATCACCTGGAAAGGATAGTGCACAAAATCTTCGAGGTAAACAGGGTGACATTTTCTGATGATGAATTGCCGACAGAGGGTACAGAACACAACAAAGCCCTATACTTGACCGTGAAATGTAAAGACTCGGTGGTCACCCGAGTATTGATTGATAATGGGTCGAGCGCCAACATTTGTACTTTGACTACTCTGAACAAGCTGAAGGTTGATCATGACCGAATTCAGAGGAACAACGTCTGCGTCTGAGGTTTTGATGGGGGTGGTACTGACACAGTGGGTAATATCATACTGGAATTGACCATTGGTCCAGTGGAATTCACCATGGAATTCCAAGTGGTATACGTGGCAGTATCATACAATCTTCTATTGGGGCGACCCTGGATTCATGCCGCCAAAGCAGTGCCTTCCACATTGCACCAGATGGTGAAATTTGAGTGGGACAGGCAAGAGATAGTGGTGCACGGGGATGACGGTACAGGCACTGTGGGTGATGCCATCGTACCATTCATAGAAACCGACGATGACAAAGGTCCCTGGGTTTACCAGATTTTTGATGCAGTCTCAGTTGACAAAATTTCTGAAGGCGAGAACCTTCCGCTGCCCAGAATCGCAGCAGCCACCTTCATGATAGCCTCGAAAATGTTAAATAGCGGGTTTGTACCTGGTAAAGGTTTAGGGGTTGACTTGCAAGGTATTGTCCAGCCAGTTTCGTTGCCCAAGAATCTGGATACTTTTGGGTTGGGATACAAGCCTACAACAACAGACGTAAGACAAGCTCGGAAGTTGAAGAAGAGAGGTTGGGTTCTTCCCAAGCCGGTTCCGCGTCTCTCTAGATCCTTTGTCAGAGTAGGTAGCAGAAGGTTGTCGGTCCCGAAAGTTCTCGGACCACTGATTGGGTTAGATGGGGATTTGAATCAAACTTTTGAAAGGATGTTCGCCGACATCAACGTGATATAAGCTGGAGAAGGTTCCAGTAGGGCAGATATACAGTTTGTGGGGCCTAGGGCCAATATCAACAATTGGACAGCTACTCCTCTTCCTACACGGAGGGAGTCTTGGTAGTAGGGTCTGATTTTTCTTTCTTGTTTTCTGGATTATTCCAGGGTGTAATCCAAATTTTATTTTATTTTGTATTTGGCAAAAGTGTGAAACTCTGTTATCCCGAATTTTAATAAAGTGAAAGTTTTCTCCGCTTATTTTGTTTTAATTTTGTTTTCTTTTTTTTTTTTTTGAACAGTTCTCTTTATACTGTTCTAATGACATGGCATGCACAACAGATCTTCAACCTTGTCTAAAAAATCAATCTGATTCCAAATTAATTGTGCAAGAGGTCGATTATGATAATGAATCGGAATACGATGAGGTGAAGCCTTTGAAGAGATAAATAGAGAATTAAGTCAGTGCGAAGAGAAACCCAAGCCCAATTTGAATGACACTGAAGCTGTCAATTTGGGGGATGCAGACAATGTCAGGGAAACCAAAATTAGCATCCACATTGAGCCGAACATTAAGGAGGAACTAATCAAAGCACTCAATGAATTCAAAGATGTTTTTGCATGGTCGTATGATGACATGCCGGGCTTAAGCACCGATCTAGTGGTTCACAAATTGCCCACTGACTCGGCATGCCCTCCCGTCAAGCAAAAATTAAGGAAGTTCAAGACAGACATGAGTGTGATGATTAAAGAAGAAGTAACCAAGCAGCTACAGGAAAAGGTTATTCGGGTCACTCGATATCCTGATTGGTTGGCTAATGTGGTGCTAGTGCCGAAGAAAGACGTGAGGATTAGGGTATGTGTCGATTACCGCAATCTGAACAGGGCAAGCCCAAAGGATAACTTTCTATTACCCAATATTCATATCTTGATCGATAATTGTGCTGGGCGTGAGATCGGGTCATTTATGGATTGCTATGCTGGGTATCATCAGATCCTGATGGATGAAGAAGATGCGGAAAAGACGACTTTCATTACGCCATAGGGGACTTATTGCTACCGGGTAATGCCTTTTGGCTTGAAGAACGCTGGGGCAACGTACATGAGAGAAATGACTATTGTGTTTCATGACATGATACACAAAGAGAATGAGGTGTACGTAGATGGTGTGATCATAAAATCCAAGCGCCAGGAAGACCACGTGGCAGACCTAAGGAAGTTCCTCCAAAGACTTCGAAGGTACGATATTAAGCTCAACCCGGCGGCCAAATGTGCATTTGGTGTTCTGTCTGGAAAACTGTTGGGATTCATCGTCAGTCGGCGAGGCATTGAGTTGGATCCGTCAAAGATCAAATCCATTCAAGAATTGCCATCGCCGAAGAACAAAACAGAAGTAATGAGTCTGTTGGGAAGATTGAATTATATCAGCAGGTTCATCGCTCAACTTACAGCAACTTGTGAGCCCATAATTCGGCTACTAAAGAAAGATGCTGCGGTAGAATGGACGGCAAAATGTCAGGAAGCATTTGACCAAATCAAAGGGTATATGTCAAATCCACCCGTATTGGTTCCACCTGAGCTGGGAAGACCGTTGATTCTCTATCTAATAGTCCTGGAGAATTCGTTTGGTTGTGTACTGGGGCAACATGACATTACAGGAAGGAAGGAGCAAGCCATATATTATCTTAGCAAGAAGTTTACAGTATATGAGGTTAAGTACACTCAACTTGAGAAGATATGTTGCGCCCTAACTTGGGTGGCACAAAAGTTGAAAAATTATCTGTCATCATATACTACTTATCTCATCTCACGCTTGGATCCACTGAAGTATATTTTCCAAAAGCCTATGCCCACAGGGAGGTTAGCGAAATGGCAGATATTACTCACAGAATTTGACATCGTCTATGTGACGAGGACGGCCATGAAAGCCCAAGCATTGGCCGATCACTTGGCTGAGAATCCTGTTGATGAAGAATACGAGCCATTGATGACGTATTTTCCTGATGAAGAATTGATGCATATAGATGAGTTGGAGTTGACCGAGAAACAGGGTGGAAGCTTTTCTTTGATGGAGCTGCAAATGGAAAGGCAGTTGGAGTAGGAGCAGTACTTATTTCTGAAACAGGACATCATTATCCTATTACGGCTCAGCTGCGTTTCTATTGTACCAACAACATGGCTGAGTATGAGGCATGCATTTTGGGCCTACGGTTAGCCGCGGATATGGATGTCCAGGACGTCCTGGTCTTGGGAGACTCGGACCTCTTGGTGCATCAAATTCAAGGTGAATGGGAAACACGGGATTTGAAGCTTATACCATACCGACAATGTTTGCACGAACTGAGCAAGCGATTTCGATCAGTGGAGTTCAGGCACATCCCAAGAGTTCAAAATGAGGTTGCCGATGCTTTGGCCACTTTAACATCAATGTTTCACCACCCAGACAAGATTCATATTTACCCATTGCATATTCAGGTTCGTGATCAACATGCCTATTGCAACATGATAGAGGAAGAAATGGATGGTGAGCCATGGTTCTATGATGTCAAGGAATACCTCCGTATGGGGATATACCCGGAGCAGGCCACCGGAGATCAAAAGAGAGCCATTCGGCGATTGGCCAATGGATTTTTCCTCAGTGGAGGAGTGTTATACAAAAGGAAACCAGATTTGGGATTGCTGAGATATGTAGATGTGGGTCAAGCTGCGACAGTTATGACTGAGGTACATGCTGGAGTTTGTGGGCCACATATGGGCGGATATGTATTGGCGAAGAAGATTCTTCGAGTAGGGTATTATTGGCTCACCATGGAGCGTGATTGTATCAGTTTCGTGCGGAAATGCCATCAGTGTCAGATACACGGAGATCTAATTCATTCTCCGCCAATAGAATTGCATGCAATGTCAGTGCCATGGCCATTTATTGCATGGGGCATGGATGTCATTGGACCTATTGAGCCGGCAACTTCCAACGGTCATAGGTTCATTCTGGTAACTATCGATTATTTCACTAAGTGGGTTGAGGCTAAGACTTTAAAGTAGGTAACCAAGAAGGCAGTGGTGGATTTTGTTCATTCCCATATCATCTGCAGATTTGGGATCCCAAAGGTGATCATCACGGACAATGGTGCTAATCTTAACAATAGTTTGATGAAAGAAGTCTGTCAACAGTTTGAAATTACACACCGTAATTCCACCCCGTATCGTCCCAAGGCGAATGGTATGGTTGAGGCAGCCAACAAGAACATACAGAAGATATTGAGGAAGATGGTAGAAAGATCCAGGCAATGGCATGAAAAGCTACCATTTGCATTGTTGGGTTATCGCACTACTGTTCGTACTTCAGTAGGTGCAACTCCTTATTCATTGGTATACGGAACTGAAGCAGTGATACCAGCAGAGGTTGAAATTCCGTCCCTTCGGATAGTCGTTGAGGCCGGGATTGATGATGATGAATGGGTCAAATCCCGATTGGAGCAGTTGAGCTTAATTGATGAAAAGAGATTGGCAGCAGTATGTCATGGCCAATTGTATCAAAAGAGAATGGAAAGATCATACAACAAGAAGGTGCGTCCCAGGAAATTTGAAGTGGGACAGCAGGTGCCGAAACGAATCTTTCCACATCAGGCCGAAGCAAAGGGCAAGTTCGCCCCAAATTGACAAGGGCAACTTATTGTGACCAGGGTGTTATCCAATGGCGCTTTATGTTTGATAGATGTCGAGGGGAGATGCATCGACATGGATATCAATTCTGACGCAGTCAAGAGATATTATGTGTAATTTTTTTATTGTAATTGGTGTTTGTCTGTTTGCTTGTACTTGGCATTTATCGGAGAATGAAATGACGGAGGCAATTCTTTCTTCTATACAAACACTTTAACATTTGCTTCCCCTTTGAGCCGTATTTATTCTTTCATACCCCTCTCTTGGAATCACAAACAAAAATGAAAAAAAAAGAGAATAAAAGAAAGAAAGAAAAAGAAAAAGAAAAAATAATAATAACAAAAACAAAAAGGAAAGTCACAAGAAATACAAAGGAATCAGTGAACTACATTTGACCTGATTCCTCAAATAGGATACGTAGGCACCTCACGGCTCGGTCATAGTGTAACGAAAATAAAAAAATCCCCCAAGCAAGAAAACTGGGGCAGAAGTTATGTTTTTAATTTTGGAAAAAGTTTGATTCCAAGAGTTCTAATGTTTTACCAATTAAGTTATTTTGAATCTTTTGATATCCTTTTGTTTTAGCCCCACACGAAAACCCACATTAATGTCCAAAAAGACCTCCCGATCAGTATTTGAAAGGTTCCAAGTCAGGCAAATAAAAGCCGAGAATAACACACTGATCCCCGACTGAAAGAGGATCATGAGCCGAAGGAATTGATAGCCAAAAGAATCCCCAGTAGAGAGAATCTTATCGGTAACACTCCAATCCCCAGCTGGGAAAGGAAAAAAAATGAGAGAATCTTATCGGTGAAAACCTTCACGGGCACCATAAGGCGACGAAAGCTGAGAAAGAAAAATAAAATGAGAGAGTCTTATCGGTGAAAGCCTTCACGGGCACCATAAGGTGACGAAAGCTGAGAGAAACAAAATGAGAGAGTCTTATGGTGGAAACCTTCACAGACACCATAAAGCGACGAGAGTTGAGATAAATGAGAGAGTCTTATTATTGAAAACCCCCCGAAGGGTACTATGAGGCGACAAGATAAGATTGGCGGAAGGGATCTGCCAAGGCATCAAGCAATGATGTTGATTCGGCAGAAGAGTTGGGTGCCCGTTTATCCCCAGCAAAAAGGAGCCATCAGAGATTGATTGATAAATAGACCGGGTTGGTTAGATCCGGAATGCGCGACATGATCATTGGGATCGGTTATACCATTCAGATGAGTTCTTTTTTATTTTCTTTTCCCCGACATTTGTTCAGAAAGACTTTTTCTTTTTCTATCTTTTGAAATAATCACTTTCTTTGTTTAAAGACTTTTTCTCCAGCAGTTTGTTTTTTAGAAAGATTTTTCAGAGCTTACTACCAATTGCCAAAATGGTACAAAGCAAAATGTGAGCAGGACAGACTAAAGATAAGGGAAAATATGGAGAAAAACAGAAAAAACAACAGTTGAGAAATTTGTGGATAAGGATCGTCGGAAAGAAGGAGCATCCCTGCCAGACTATCGACCAAAGTTCCAAGAGGGTCGAACAACACAGAGCGGGGAAAGGAGAAAGGGAAAAACCATCCCCAGCAGGAATATCATCCCCAACAAATAACATCATTCCCCAACAAATTTTGGGAACGCAGAGCAGGGAAAGGAAAAAGGGAGAAACCATCCCCAGCAGGAGTGTCACAACCACTCACCACGTTTTAAACTAACAAAATTTTCTTTGATTTGAAGCAGGGAAAGAAAATGTTATTGATAGCAGAAAGGCATGCCACAAGGAAGATCACCAAAACTGGGGCATAAAATTTTCTACCATTGTTGAAAATTTTCTTGGAGAAACGAGGAAATCAATTCAAGTCATAGGGGGAAAACCATCCCCAGCAGGAGTGGCACGTCACCTCACTTTAAACTGACGAAATTTTCTTTGATTTAAGAACAAGGACGGAAGCTATGTCCATATCAAGATCCCTATATCATATCAAGCTTTTTGCGCTGCATCAATCTTTGTAATTACCAAATCAAGCACCACGTGTCAGGTTTGTCCACCTTCAAATAGGATTTGATGGGACTATCCGCCCTCAAATAGGATATTATGGGACTATCCGCCCTCAAATAGGATATTATGGGACTATCCGCCCTCAAATAGAATATTATGGGTCTATCCGCCCTCAAATAGGATATTATGGGTTTATCCGCCCTCAAATAGGATATGATGGGACTATCCGCCCTCAAATAGGGTATTACGGGACTATCCGCCCTCAAATGGGATATTATGGGACTATCCGCCCTCAAATAGGATATTATGGGACTATCCGCCCTCAAATAGGATATTATGGGACTATCCGCCCTCAAATAGGATATCATGGGACTATCCACCCTCAAATAGGATATACTTGGTTCTATCCGCCCTCAAACAGGATATGATGAGACTATCCGCCCTCAAATAGGATATTATGGGACTGTTCGCCCTCAAATAGGATATTATGGGACTATCCGCCCTCAAATAGGATACCATGGGACTATCCGCCCTCAAATAGGATATCATACGACTATCCGCCCTCAAATAGGATATCATGGGACTATCCGCCCTCAAATAGGATATATTGGGACTATCCGCCCTCAAATAGGATATTATGGGACTATCCGCCCTCAAATAGGATATTATGGGACTATCCGTCCTCAAATAGGATATTATGGGTCTATCCGCCCTCAAATAGGATATTATGGGTCTATCCACCCTCAAATAGGATATTTGGGGTTCATCCGCCCTCGAATAGGATATATGGGTCTATCCGTCCTCAAATAGGATATTGAATTTAATCCTTTCTCAGAAGGACATTTAATTTATTTCGACCCGAGTGGTCCTACTTGTATAAACACTGCCAAAATATATATTTCATGAATCATTGCCAAATGCATTTTCTTTTCAAAGTTGTTGTTGAAGTCAGGCGCCCACCCGGAGAACAAGGGAATACATTTAAAGTTCAGCAAGTCAGGCGCCCACCTGGAAAACAAGGGAATACAATTCAAGTTTTGGTAGTCAGGCGTCCAGTCTTACATTTCAAGTGTGGAAGTTAGTAGCCCGCCAGGAGAGCGAAAGGTTACAACAAAAAAAAATCCCCAGCATAAATCCAAACTCAGAAATCAAAAGGAAGGCAGTGATAGTAAGTTCAATCTTCGAAGGAAAAATAATGCGAAGCCCACAAGAAGGAAATAAACAGTCCAAGTTCGGCAATCAAGAGAGGCCGACGAGTCAAGTCAGAAGAAAGAAACATCAGAGGAAGCAGTCAATAAGAAAGCAAGGCGACAAGAGCAAGCCTGAAGATCTAGATAAGATTTTGTAATTCATAGACTAGTTTATTCTAGATTCTTATTTTCTGTTTAGCACGGTGTAATAAGGAGGTCGACAAGCAGTAGCCGCAACAGCAGCAGTAACAGCAAATCATAGTCCCATGGTAGTCCCAACTACCAAAACTTCCCGAACTACATTGACCTGATTCCCTTTTAGCCAGGGATATATAGGAGACCTTTTGAAGCAAAGGTTCGGTCAAATCTTTTCAAAAAAAAAAATGCTTCACACGGAGTACTCAAACGGGCAATAATCGCTCGCTCACTTTATCTTTGCATGAAAGCATTTTGTGTTTTCGGACAAAGAGAGGCAGCTGTAAGCACATGATTTTTGCCCTATATGAGAATTACTCCCAAATATTCAAAATAAAACAATTTTCCTTTGTGTGCAATTTTGAGATTTTTCGCGGCATTTTTGGATAATTATTTGTATTTGCATGTGCATGTTTATTTGTTAAATTAATGAAAATACAAAAATATGTTGCATTTGCATTCGTAGGATTTAATATACAATTAAAAGTAATTAAGTTTGTTTTACAAAATGAAAAATCACAAAAATATGTATTTTTTTTTGCATTTTTTAGCATTTAATGTCCAAATTATGTGATTTTATTTTAATTGATGATTAATTTTGGGTGATAATTATTATTAGGAGTTGATTAGTATTTTAAGTTAATTTTGGTTTTATTAATTTAATTTAGGATCTTTAAGTTTAATTTTGGAGCAAATAAACGAAAAGAGAACAAAAATAGAAGGAAATTCGGATTAGGCCATCTTTCAAATTAAACAAACATGGCCCAAGTGTCTCACAAACCCAACCCAAAACTCACCAGATCGACCCGACCCAGCCATAACCCAAATGACCCACCCTTTTCCCTCTCATTTTTTACTTCATTTCCTAAAACATCCGAACCCTAAAAAAACCATCAGCCACCTTCATCCCCATCTTCAACAAAAAACACACACACACACAGCACCACCCTCGTCCAGCCATGGCTGCCCTTCCTCGCCGGACCACCCACCAAACGAACACCATCCCCGTAACCTTCCAGCCTTCGTCATCTCCAGCCATGAACGACCACCATCGTCCCCACGACCACCATCGTCCCCAGCCTCACATCCATGGCTGTCCGTCACCCATCTCCAGCCCCATTCCTGTCACGAACCACCAACAGCCATGAACGACCACCATTTCCAGCCATCTCCAGCGAACCAACAAACCAGTCACGTCCAGTCGAGCCCACATTCGTCGACCACTCTCCGTCGACAAACTACCATTTTCCATCGACCACTTCACTGTCCGTCGACTTCATCATCCCAAACGCATCACCCAAACGTCCAGTCACTCGCCAAACCAGTCAGCTTCGCCAGTGTGTTCATCGGCTTCGCCAGTATGTTCGTCGTCATCGTCAGTCATCATCTTCAGTCTATTCGCTGTTTGTCGTTTGTTTAAAACGATCGATGACTGGACATATTTTGTTTCCGTAGAAGTTGAAGTCTTCGTCCGAGATTCTGGTTCGATGTTGTTGATTTCGTTTAAAGTCATTTAAAGTTTGCTTCATTTTGGTTTAATCGAAAAGGTTTTTTCAGGTCTGTCCTTCATCTTTTTCGTATTGTTAGTATGATTCTATTTTAATAGTTGTGTAAAATATTTAGAGTTTATAGCTTGTGTTTCATTTTTGTGTTCATTGTTCTACCATGCTTTAGCTTCATTTTTGTTGTCTCTTGTTAAATCATTGAATCCTTCATCTTGGTTGTATTGCTGTTGGATTTAAGTTGAAGTTCAACTGATGTTGAGTTTAGTGATTTGAATCTACTTGGCTGTTCTGTTAAGTTTGTTTCTGATGTGAATCTGACCATGTTGTTGTCATAATGTTATTGATTGAAAATTAGTTTCATGTGTTTAATTAGTTAATTGTTGAATTTAATTAGGAATTTGGTTATAGCTGTACTGATTTGGTGTTTTTAGGAACTAGTTTTGGTCAGTTGGTAATTTTGGTACAGATTGAAGAGATGGGGGTAGACTAGTAATTTTAATAGTTTCAGGGGTAATACGGGAATTGACAACTTGAAAAATTATTTATGTTAAGTGCTTTATCCACTAAGCTCTAATAATAGTAAAATAAGGCATTGTTTAATATGTAGCGGGGAACAAGATATAATGGTGTTAAAAGAAGTAATTAAATATATCTACCCATAACTTTGAATTAAAAAATGAGTTAGACATATGGTAGTGGGAACTAATATATTTGTTTAATATAGTGGGAGACAAGACATATAGTAATATGATTACGGGGCTCAAGAAGATGAGACTTTTCCTTATTTGTTTAATTGTTTAAAGTGGTCTGGTTTTTGGAGATAAAGAGGGCAGACTTGGACATAATTAAGGGCGATCTTTTAAAGAAAAAGAGGTGAGAATTAAAAAAAAATGAGACTGAGAGTTGAAAACCCCATTGCTTCATTGATTTCATTTTCCTGATCCAAACACACTAACACTGATCCTAAGTAACTCTAGTGCATCTTTCGAATTCATTTGACTTGTGTTGGTAGTGTTGTGAGCCAATCTCTGTTTTCTGTTTGGTTCACAGATTCATTTTGGAGTTGAACATGCTGTACTGGTTCAATTAATTTGGTTGGTTTTCTGGTATTGTTGTGGGTCAATCTTTTGGTTTCTGCTGTTTTCTTGGGTCGTTTGAATCATTCATGGGGTTGAAGAATATTGGTGTTTCGTTGGTTGTTGTTGTGCTGTTGTTGCTACTGCCCCTGCTGATCCTCTTCTTTCTCTTCCTTCTGTTCCTTTTCCAGGTACACATTTTTGAGACTAGTCTAATGTAACTTCAAATTGCAACAAATGCTGAATTAAAAGGCTCAACAGATTGCCTATTAAAGTGTGTTCAATTAATGTATTAGAATGTATCATTAGGAGCTATTGCATATGTTTATGTTCATATTAGATATGTATTTACATTGTATAACTATACTAAAAATGGTTCTGTACCTAGAACTGTTCTAAGTAGCTTAAACTTTTTTTTATATGCTTGTGGGCATATGAGTTGGTAGATAGTCACTACTGGAAATTAATTTGATTTAGTTTAATTAGTGAAGAATAATTTTGAATCCATGAAAACTGGAATAGAAATGAGTCGAAGTTTGTGAATTTTTAAACATGTTAGTAACGGGGATCTGTAAATATTAGGTAGAAGCAAAATGGCCAGTAACTTCGTAGAATCAGTAGGCCCGCTATATTTCTAAGGTCATTAATCCAATAGGCATGAGTTGAGTTCAAACAAGATGAGTTAACGATTAAGTTTAACAAGCTTTCGAATAAACATTAGTGATTAAGGTTAATTCTAATTTCAAATAGTTGTAAACAATTAATTCCAACGGTTCAATTCATCTAACAATGTGGGTTTAATTTAGTTAGAGGATAATTAGTTTATTTTGATAATATTATTTGTAAACTCCGTATTCTATTTATAATTTCAATTTTAGTAATATTCAATTATAGAATAAGGCACGAAACAATCTCCCTTTGTCTCGATTGCAATTTTCAAGCATGTAATTAACTAGGATTTTCTCTTTTATTTTAGAGACGAACTTAAATAGAAAAAATGTAGCCACTTTAGGATTATCCTTTTAGAATAAACGAGATGAGCCTCGCCAAATAAAATGCACAAGCTGCGGGGCCCTCAATAATTGGTTAATAATTGTATAGACTCCGGGATCGGCCGCTTAGTGAATTTCGCGGCCTTTTTCCAAAAATAACAACGCGTTAGTCTCTTTAGGCGCGTACTTTGAATAACCTTACCTTCTTAAACTCGGGTGCACATTTATGTGACCCAAATCCAAATCTCAACGAAGTCGAAATGTGTCGATAATCACGGGTACATTGATTGTGACGTGGTTCGAGATGCATTTCCATGACGTTGCAATTCTTTAAAATAATGAATGAGACGAGCCTCGAAAAACAAAAATACATAAACCGCGGGACCCTCTATATGTTTTTTTGTAAAATTACTTAGATTTCGGGATGGGCCGTTTAGCAAAATTTTACGGCCTTACCCAAAATAATGATACGCTAGTCGCTTTAGGTGCATCTTTAATAAATTTACTTTCTTAAATTCGGGTGCACATTTATGTGACCCAAATCCAAATCTCAACGGAGTCGAGATGTGTCGATAACCACGGGTACATTAATTGTGATGTGGTTCGAGATACGTTTTCGCAACGTTGCAATTCTCTGTTAAAATAATAATAATAAAAGCGATAAGGTTTTAAAATTTTGCATATAAGTTAATAATTGTTTAAAAATCAGACAATTAAGCCAAATATGACAGTTGAGANTCAAACCGGTGACTTGGGACACCATAAATCTCTCAAGTGGCGACTCCATTTCTTAATAATAAATCCCGTTTCGATTGTCCTTTAATTGGAAAAACTCCCTTTACCACGCCCTTCGCGGGATGCGGTAGCGCTAAAAGGAGGTGTGACAGTTACAACATGAAGCTCAACCCCAAGAAGTGTGCCTTCGGAGTGGGTTCGGGCAAATTCATGGGCTTCATGGTATCAAACAGGGGGATTGATATTAACCCTAACAAAATTAAGGCCATCGAAGAAATCTCAGTGGTGAACAATGTAAAGGTTGTGCAACGGCTAACAGGGTGAATAGAGACTTTGGGCAGATTCACATCAAGATCATCAGACAGGAGCCATCATTTCTTCTCTTTAATCAAAAGAAAGAATAACTTCGAATGGACTCCGGAATGCCAATATGCCTTAGAGGATGTAAAACGATATTGGCCAGCCCACCTTTGCTCCGTACGCTAAAGGAGGATGAAACGCTATATCTATACCTAACCGTGTACGAAATAGCGGTAAGCAGCATACTGATTCGAGAGGAGCAAAGTACGCAATTTCCTATTTATTATGTAAGCCGTACCCCAAGGGACGCCGAAACCAGGTATCCCCATCTAGAAAATTGTCTCTCGCGCTAATAAGCGCCTCGCAAAAATTGAAGCCCTATTTTAATGCCACCGTTTATGCGTTCTATCGACATATCCTCTCCGGAGCATACTGCACAAACCCGAGCTATTGTGCCGATTGGCCAAATGGGCCATCGAACTCGGGGGTATGATATCGAGTATCAACCTCGAACGGCCATCAAGTCCCAGATTCTGGAAAATTTCGTGGGCAATTTCTCGCCTTCCCTTGTGTCCGAGGTAGAGAAGGAAATTTTACTAAAATCAGACACGTCTGCTGGGGTATGGACCCTATTCACAGTCAGCGCCACAAACATAAGAGGATCTGGACTCGGTATAGTCCTGAAGCCACCCGTTGGCGGCGTAATCAGACAAACTATAAACACTGCCAAATTTACTAACAATGAAGCCGAGTATGAGGCTATGATTGCAGGATTAGAACTGGCCAAAATCTTGGGAGCCGAGACCGTCGAGGCGAAATACAATTCACTCCTGGTATTAAGCCAGTTGAATGGGAGCTACGAAGCTCGAGAAGATAGGATGCAGAGATATTTGGGTAAAATCCAAGTCGCACTACGTCGCTTTAAAGAGTGGACCTTAGTCATGTACCTCGAGAGCAGAACAACGAGGCTGATGCCCTCGCAAACCTGGGATCATTTGTTGAAGAAGCGTACCTACTCCCCGAGGCTGTTGTTCAGTTATCTAAATCAATGGTCAAGGAATGTCATGCTGAGATTAATTCCACCAGCCTAACATGGAATTGGAGAAATAAATATATTGATTATTTAAGAGACAGAAAGTTGCCCATGAATCCAAAAGAATCGAGGGCCCTACGAACCAAAGCGACTCGGTTCTCGCTCGACGAAAATGTGACTCTATACAAAAGAAGTTTCGATGGCCCCCTGACGGTATGTCTAGGGCTAGGTGACACAGACTATGTACTCTGAGAAATTCATGAAGGTACTTGCGGAAACCATTTCGGCACCTACTCCTTAGTCCGAAAGGTGATCAGGGCAGGCTACTAATTGGACAACATGGAAAAAGACACCAAGGAATTCGTCCGAAAGTGCGACAAATGCCATAGATTCGCCTACATGATTCACCAGCCCCGCGAGCAACTACATTCGGTCTTATCGCCATTTCCATTCATGAAGTGGGGAATGGATATCGTCGACCCCCTGACAACGGCACCAGGTAAAGCTAAAGTCATTTTATTTATCACTAACTATTTCTCAAAATGGGTGAAAGAACATGCCTTCAAGAAAATAAGAGAAAAGGAAGTCATTAACTTCATATGGGATCATATTATGTGCCGATTCGGAATCCCCTCCGAAATAACATGCGATAACGGGAGGCGGTTCATCGAGAGCAAGGTAACACAGTTCTTTGAACACCACAAAATCAAGAGAATCCTGTCAACACCTTACCACCGGTGTGCAAACGGCCAAGCCGAGTCCACAAATAAAACCATCATTGAGAACTTAAAAAAGAAGTTGGAGAGAGCCAAGAGAAAATGGAGAGAAACGCTACCCGAAGTATTATTGGCATACCAAACAACTTCAAAGTCAAGCACAAGGGAAACACCTTTATCTCTAGTATAAGGCGCCGAGGCTTTGATACCAATGGAAGTCGAGGAGCCGAGCACCAGATTCCAACACACTACCGAGAGTTTGAATAACGAGGTCATGACAACGGCCCTCGAACTACTAGATGAAAAACGAGAAGCCTCACTGGTCCGCATGGCCGCCCAGAAGCAAAGAATCTAAAGATACTATAATAGGAGAACAAACCTCCGGTATTTTGGGGTTGGGGACTTAGTCCTAAGGAAAGTCACTCTCAAAACCCGAAACCCTAATGAAGGAAACTAGGCCAAAACTGGGAAGGGTCGTACCATGTCCTCGGAGTAGTCGGCAAGGGGTCTTATAAGCTCAGCACCATGGAGGGCGAGCAACTTCCGAGTAACTGGAATATATCGATGCTAAAACGGTATTATTGTTAGGGCATCCGATTGAAAATTCTGTAAACACCCCCAAGCAGGCATTGCACTCTTTTCCTTCGACTGGATTTTGTCCCCAGAAGGATTTTTCCGGCAAGGTTTTTAACGAGGCAACCATCATATGCTACCTAAGTAAACTCAACAAGTATTNCCCCCCCCCCCCCCCCCGAAGGGTCATTTTCTCGAGGAAACCAAGATATCTCGAATGGGACCTCAATACGAAAGTAATGTACCGGTCCAAAGCGGTCGAACGAACCGTGCCCATATAGAACAACTGAGCCCCTAACCGCAAAAATATGTACACTTATACTAAGTAATCAGAGAATACTTTTCATCAAAGCATTTCGCGCTTCAAAAGAAACTCGATGTTCTATCTAAAGGGACTCCCCTGTCAGTAGGTGTCCCGAACACTCAGAGACTGGCGCCAATATCTCCAAAATTGTAAGCCCTCACTGAGGAAATATCCAGTTTATGAGTAACATCCCGAGCCAAAATACCCTCGACGACTTGGTGATTATCGCCAATATCTCCAAAATCGCGAGCCCTCAATTTGGCAATATGCAGTTTATGAGTAACGGCTCCCGAGCCAAAATACCCTCGACGACTTGGAGACTGGCACCGATATCTCCAAAATCATAAGCCCTCAATGATACAATATCAAGTTTACAAGTGACGTCTCCCGATCCAGAATACCCTCGACGACTCGGAGACTGTCGCCAGTCGCCATTCATTAAAAACCCGAGGCCATAAGACCCTAAGCAGGCAGACTCAGTCTCGTAAAACCTACATAAGGCAATAACAAAATTGTAAGACTTCAAGCAAGGCATGAATCATACTTGTACCAAGTATCAACAAAATTGTAAGACCTCAAGCAAGGAATGAATCATACTTGTACCAAGTATCAACAAAACTGTAAGACCTCAAGCAAGGCATGAATCATACTTGTACCAAGTATCAACAAAACTGTAAGACCTCAAGCAAGGCGTGAACCATACTTGTACCAAGTATCAACAAAACTGTAAAACTTCAAGCAAGGCATGAAATCATACTTGTACCAAGTATTAACAAATCTATAAGACCTCAAAGGCATGAAAATTTTGTAAGACCTTACTATAGGCATAAACTCGATCCCAAAGTTAAGGCTATATATCAAACTTGTAAGACCCCTAAAAGGGCATACCCTCGATATAGACGCCTAAACTACTTCAATCGGGACCAAAATAGCTCCGGCCAAGCACAAATGACTATGTTCACACAGTTGTACCAGCCAAACTAATGCGACTTGGGGATGCCCGATCGTCTCTACAAAATCACAGGACATTACTTTGGATCTATTTCAAAAAGAACCGGTTAAATATGCTACCCTCGACATAGGAAAAAGAGCTTCGACCATGTCAGCTCCACATCATTGGCTTCGAGATACTCAGCCTCCGAGCCAAACCTCACGAGGTGCTCGATCATCGCTACGAAATGATTTAGAATCAAGGTTCTTCCTGAATCGACGATGGGTCAGATGAAAATTACTTCAAAAAGTCCTTAACGAGGGGAAAACAAAGCCAATAAAAGGCCGCTTTGACCCAAGGCGTAAGAGCCATTGTTGCCGGCCCTCATAAATACAAAACTTGAGGGTCAAATAAGCTCGAGTCGTTTCCCGATTCAAAGACAAAACCTAAAATATTTAACTACATATGCCTAAGAGCAAAGCGTAAGAGCCATTGTCCCCAGCCTAATGAGCCTCAGGGCCACGCACACAAAAGATCGCTTCGATCAAAGGCGTAAGAGCTATTGTAGCCAGGCCATGCAAACATAAAGCTTGAGTGTCAAATGGACTCGAGTCGAAATTCGACTCCGAGACTAAACCTAAAATAGTTGAGCAAAAGCATAAGAGCTCAAATGCCAGCTTATACTAAAGGTTGCATCGACCGAGCGCGTAAGAGCCCCCAGGCTAGCCTAATGAGCCCCAGGTCCATATCACGAATCTAAGAATTCTTACCGACTCTAAGACCAGTTCACTTGGCCAAATTCGAGACAAAAAGGGGAGTAGAAGAAGTAAATACACAAGGGTTTCTTTTATACATATGCGAAAAAATGCGATCTCCATTTACAACAGACTATGAAAGTACTATATACAAAGAGAGAAACGAACATAATTCTAATCCATCGTCGAGCCTATGTTCTCAATGGCTCTACCAAGGGCTGCATCCCAACAACTATGAGTCCTCCAGCGGCCCCTTCTCGACAGCATTTTCCCTTTTCGGGACACTACCCTCATTTTAAGCATCGCCTGAGCCACCGCCCGACACACCTCCAAAAGCCTGCCTTCGAGATCCCAACCGAGCATGTTCCACATCTCGAGTTGATTTCGGACTAGCCTCCTTAGACGCTCTCTCGATGCCAGTGCTTGACGAAATAGAATCTTCTCCATGCAAGGATACAAACGCCTCGACTTCAGCTTTGATCCTAGATAGTGAAGCTACCAATCGGAATGGAGACCTCTGTACTTGTTACCGTCTTCCTTCGCGTCATTAAGCTGACGCCTAATTGAGGTCACTTTCTCCTGGAGGGCATCCCTCTTAGAAGTTATCTCCCTCACATGCCGTTTAAGTTTGAAAACTTCAGCATCTCTGGCCCGAAGCTCCTCCCTCAGCAAGGCAGCTTCCTTCTCAAACTACACGAATTAGATCCAAGATGTTAAAGCACTGGGATCTAGCAAAAGTTCATATAATAGCAAACGGGGGCTGAGTAACATGTTCAGTAAGGTAGGCCTTCTCGCGCTCATGATGGGTCACCTCATCCTGATACCGGGTGAAAGTATGGCTATAAAGCGCCTTAGCCTAAAGCCACAAAAAAGATAAGTTAAAAAAACAAAGATCAGAGTAGTCTAGAGTGTTGGACAGGATTAGTAAACATTACCCGCTCGTAAAGCCTGCTCATCTCCCCAAAAACGAGTGAAGCATCGACCTCAGGAATTCCCACGAGAACGGTTGGGAGTCTCTCGAGCGCATCTCCGCCTTTGAGTGATGTCACTGCATCAGAGGGCTCTTCATGCGGGACATCTTGCACTCCCTTCGAAGGTAGGGTCTTTCCCTAAAAGGAATCAATAACGACTACAGGATTAGCAAGATCAATCAGGGCCATCCCTTGTCCACCAAGGGCCCAGAGTTGGGCCCCTCCGAACTGGCTATCAAAGGCATATTAGCCCGAGGGGAATCCTGGCTACTAGCCAGCTCGGGGGTAGTACTCGATACTCCATTCATAGTCTCCCCGCTACAAAGCTGGACCATAAAGACATCAAGCTCCGGCTCAGAAGCCACCACCCCTATGGCCCAAGGATCGACCAAGTTTATATACCCCTCGGGGGCCGTCGGGAAGCTACTTTCCCCCTCACATTCAACTCGAGGGTTTCCCGTCATTTTCGGAGTCAGAGCTGCCGAGTCAGCCGTATATTCTTCCACCTTAACCTTCTTGAATTCTGATGGCCCGTCTGATGGATCCCTTTGCCTTTTCTTCCTTTCTCCGGGCACTAGGGCATCCCCCTCGATAGGCAATGCTCCCTTCGTCAAAGGGACTTCTCCCAGACCTACACAAATACAGAAGTTAAACACAAGGAACGAGAACACTGCTAATAGCAATTTAGATCGAAGAGTGTGACTACACCAGGGCTCGGAGCTCACCATGATCATTGGCTTCCCACCAAGCTCGGGATAAATCATGCCACACTCGCTCAGCATATGGGAAAATTGAATACAGATAACCGACCCAATCCCGGAGATCCAGAACCGCGCCAGGGTAGATTGCTGCGACTGTAATGGCAAAAGAAGTAAAAGTTAAATGCTTAGAGAAACATGGTCAAAGAGAAGCAAAGGAAGAACGAACCTTTCCTGGGGTTTGGGAATACAATGAGTTATAGAAAATAAGAAGGGGAGTATTTATAGAAGCCCCATGTGCGCATTGAAGAAGGCCAAGAGACAGCCAACTGCCATAGTCAATGCGGAGATCTTCAGGGGCTGCGTGTGTATCGTATCTTGGCACCTTGTGATCGATGCCGTTACAAGAGTATCGGATGAGGAAGAAATTCAAGGTCGTTTCTTATTACTTTCACTCTAAGAAACGAAGAGCCTATCTGTGTACGGTAAAATCCGGGGTCCAATTTCCCCGTCATTAGGGTGCACGCGAACGTGCTTCTCAATGTTCGAGACCGAGGTCGAGGCTCATCTTCGAGGGCTGTCGGGTTTCGACCTCCGGGTAGTGCAGACCAACGATGATATTAGAAAAGAGGGGAGTTCCCAAGGAGGGCGGCTTGGGCCGATAAAATATGTCAGGCTTTTCTGAAGCGGTTAGTTTGAACCTACATCATGACATTAATTAGTTAGTTGTCTCATCCCTGCTTCTTTGTCATTAATGCATTTTGTACTATATTGGGATTCCCCTCCAATATAAAGGAGGTCCTTACCACTTTGTAGGATCTGTTGCTCCAATTGTTCCACACGAAATATATAAGAACTCTCTCTCTCCTCCCTCTCCAATATACTCTCTCGATATTGTTGCTCTTATTTATGATCTTCATACTTGTTCTTCATTTATTGCTTATCATTGGCCATAAAGAGCCTCTCTTAACTATCTCGTAACTATTAGCCCTACCTCGATTGCCCACAATAGCTCGAGCCCAAGCCCTGGAATCGACCTCGAGGCCCCAAATCGACAAGCTCGAGGCACCGAATAACTAGCCTATCGGTTTGATTATAGCTTTCTCCTTAACTTCGTTTTGTCCCTTAGTCCCACGTATCTAGTATCAACTGCTTAACAACCAGCATAAAAATAGATCACTTATTTTTAGAGTCTCATGAACAAATTTAATTGTCATTATCATTTTCAAAGCACCATTGTAATCTATATTGTGATTATATAGGTCTAATTTCCCTATCGTAGTAAGATCTTAGAATGCGGTCCTACTCTTTTGGAAAAAAGAAACGTATATGCTACTTTACTTTGTCCTTAACTTAATACTTTTAAAACAGTTCAAGAGAAAATATTGATTCCTTAAACTAGATAAAATTTCAGTGTAAAGGAAGCTGGATTTTTGTCAGAAAAATACCAACCAAATTGAACCCACATTGAAAATGAAAGAAGACTTTATTAGTAGTTGCCAATTTTTATTTTACAAGGTCTCCCATACCATAATATTCTACTGTAGTGACCCACTAAAATTATAACAATTCTTGCAAACTCAAGCATCTTCTTCACAATATAAATGTTTACTTCTTTTAGGTAGTGTTACCAGATAAACTATTAAATTTGAAAACTTGAAAACCAATGAAGTTGCGCTGGCACAAGACTATGTCAGCTCGCAAAGCAAATTATAAAATAAACCAAATTTTTATATAGAATAATGACATTTCCATATGACATCATACAGTTGAGTTGCAGCCAGCAAAAAATCTCAAAAAGAGCATGAGAAGGAAAAGTAAAAATAAAAACATGTATGAGAAACAATTTGACAATTTAAATTGCTATTATTAACTAGAATCTATTAGTGTCCTCAAGGGGACACTTATGAAAATGTGTTTTCCTTTTCTTTTGTTTAATATATGAACAAAAACCGAGAATATCCATCACGTTTTTGGTTTTAATATAATATTGTTTGTTCCATTATCTGGCTGGCATTACTATTTGTTGTGTCTGCCTCTTTTAAATTTCTTTTAAGTCGGGGGTTTATCGAAAATAACTTCTCTATCTTCACAAAGATCGAGATAAGGTCTGCGCACATGCTATCCTCCTCATATCTTGCTTTGTGGAATTACACTGAATATGTTATTGTTATAATTATAGCTTAATATTGTTCATTTTAATTGTGCACGAGGTGATATTAAAACTAAACAAGAATGCTAAAAAGCTTTTAAAGGTAAAACGTCTTTATTTCCGATTAATAAAGATTATACACACGTCTTAATAATATGGCTCTAAATGCAAAAAAGGGTTTCCTTAGAGAATAAGGCCAAAATTTCACGGTACAGCCAATTTACGGACTGATCAATCAAAAATAGTCAGTGTTTATAAAGTCAATGGAAAATAGTCACCATTTTGCTGCAATAGAGACGGGTCCAGCATAATATACTGGAGTTCGGTGCACTTGTGTATGAACTCCAGCATATTATGCTGGACCGATATACTTTGCTGGCTCCGGTATAATATACTAGAGACTGGAGCATTTGTGCTCCAAACTCCATTATATTATACTAGACCATTATACTTGCTGGAACTCCAGTATATTATGCTGGAGTTCTAGTGTATTTATGCTGGAATTCCATCATATTATGCTGGAGTTCCACTGTTCCAGTATACTATCTTGGAACTCCAGTATAATATGCTGGAGTTCAAGTATATTTATGCTGGAACTCCAGCATAAAATACTGGAGTATTTTCTGGATTTTGAACAGTGGTTTCGCTCAAATTTATCTTTACATAAAAAGTGGCTAAATTTCGATTACTTTTAAAATTGAGCTATTTTTGAACGACCAGTTGTAAGTCTGAGTATTTTTAAAAATTACCCGAGAATAAGAGTTATCCATTTGCCTTTAAACATACTTTACACTTTGGGCCAGTGGAGCCATTCTTTTTTTCCTTATATATCAAAAGCACAATAATAATTTAATAAACAATTCGAAAAGGCTGTCTTTAGTTTTATTTTCTTGTTCTCCTTTTTCCCTTTTAACCACATGTCTTAAAGCTGAGAGCTGCAAATGAGCAGAATAAATCTGCAGCAAAATATAAGAAAATTGGAAAATTAACAACCAGACACATATTAATGTACTTATTAATCTTTAAAAAGTAATAACGCCAATATAAAAAGGGTGAGTATAAGAGTCCAAATTTGATCTTATCTACTCCTAACAAACTTGTAATTAAGTAAATCAAATTATTGAAGAATGGCTTTAATTTAATTGTCCTTTATTTGTCCCTATGGCTGCCAGATTAGAGTCTACTAAATTAATTATTGTCTTGATGCAAGGATATGGAAATTTAATGAGCGGAAGGCCAAATGTCTTCTAGTGAATAGCTATTAACAAATATTTTAAAGTCAAAAGATGCCTCAAATGATAGAGCTGATGGCGTGCCTATTAAAAAAACGTGTCTCACTGTACATTAATATTCTCGTCGGTCCAAAATAAGTAATTTTTTTTTGTTATTTTATCACATATTAAGAAATTCACTTCTTAATATTAATTAGTAATGAAATTGACCATATTAATCTTTACTATCTCTTCAATAAACACTCCTAATACATATTCCAACATTAATTACTTCAAGGGCAATGTAGGAAAAAAATAATTAAGTCAATCTTAAAATCTGGAAAAATTACTTATTTTGGATCATAACAAAAAAATTAAAAAATCACTTATTTTGGACCGGCAGGAATAACAAATTAACGTTAATCCTCTGTTATTAATGACATCTGATGAGTTCTGAACATAGGGTGTACGGACATATTCCATCAAAGGACTCACTCAGAATGTAAGAATACTGTTCAGTATTTACACCAAAATATATTAATTTATTATGGTTAAGTATAAAAAAATAGGGAGCATGAGTATTAATAACTACTTATGTGATAATAGGCGTATGTAAAATCAAGTATCATATATTTAGTACGCAGAGGCGGATCTAGGAATTGAAGTGTATGAGTTCCTACCGCAATTTTAAGTCAATATATTTTTAATGTACTTCATCGAAGAAAAAGCTCTTTCTACCGTTGCAGTAGCGACAGACAATATCAAACTTAACTTCACATGCAAACTATGTCCATTCCCCATTTGATGAAAGGCCATGGGGAAAGAAAATATCAACCTCGTCCAGCTGGTAGCGGGCCAACTATGTCCATTCCCCATTTGATGAAAGGCCATGGGGAGGTGACCGAGTGTAGAGGCTTCCCTGGTTGGTGTATCATGGGGTCGTACTTTTGGCATTGTTCGCATCGGTGAACATATTCTACCGTGTCTTTCTTCATAGTTGGTCAATAGTAGCCGGCCCGTATCAAGCAGCGTACGAGAGCGCGGTGATCTGTGTGGGTGTCGCAGTGGCCTTCGTGCACTTCTTCGAGTACTGGTGTCGTTTGGTGAGGCCCTAGGCACTTGGCCAGGGGTCCGCCAAAGGTTTTTTTGTAGAGCTCGCGATTTATCAGGCAATACCGGGCGACCTGTACGCGGAGCTTCTTGGCTTCTTTTTTGTTAGGTGGGAGTGTCCCCTCCTGCAAGTAGGACACAAACTGGTTG
This sequence comes from Nicotiana glauca, assembly GCA_026770625.1. NCBI lineage: Eukaryota > Viridiplantae > Streptophyta > Magnoliopsida > Solanales > Solanaceae > Nicotiana > Nicotiana glauca. The sequence goes on along the minus strand of MU705270.1, from coordinate 7,005 downwards.
TGCCAGTCCCAAGTCAAATTTAAGGAGAGTACCTCAATATGATCAATGGCTGAATGAAGGAGGGTGACTACGCTTTCTTTGTCGAAGTTTTTAGTGGCTGCGGCCAGTTTTGCTAGGCCGTCTGCCTCGGCGTTCTGCGCCCTAGGAACCTGCTCAAAGCGGCATTCATCGAGCTCGGTCATTAATCTGTGGATTTCCGATTGGTAATTTTGCAATCTCTGCTCCTTGATTTGGTAAGTCCCAGTGACCTGGTTTACCACGAGCTGGGAGTCGCAATGGAGGACGATTCGTCGAGCTCCGTACTTGATGGCTAGTTTTATACCTGCGATAACAGCCTTGTACTCGACCTCGTTGTTAGTCATCTCAGGTCATCGTATGGACTGGCAAATTATTTCTCCCGTGGGGACCTCGAGAACGAGTCCCAGTCCCGATCCCGAGGCATTAGCGGCACCGTCAGTGTAAAGGGCCCACAAGTTGGTGTTGAAGGGGGCACGATGCGCCTCTTGTTCCGCCTCTGGCAATATCTCTATGCTGAAGTCGGCCACGAAGTCGGCGAGTACTTGCGACTTGATGGCGGTTCTCGGGAGATACGAGATATCATGCTCCCTGAGCTCTATGGCCCACCTGGCGAGCCTGTCTGATAACTCAGGCTTATGTAGGATGCTTCTCAAGGGGGAGGTAGTTACTACTTTTATGAGGTGGCATTGAAAATAGGGTCTAAGCTTCCGTGAAGCTACGACCTGTGCCAGGGCTAATTTTTCAAGGTGCAGATAACATGTTTCGGCGTCCATTAAGGTCTTGCTGATATAGTAAATAGGGGATTGCGTACCTTTAGTCTCGGGAACCAATACTGCACTGACGGCGACCTCAGATACGGCCAGGTATACCAGAAGGGGCTCGCCCGGATTTGCTTTGGCCAACAGTGGAGGCGAGGACAGGTACGCCTTCAGTTTTCTCAAGGCTTCGACACATTCTTCATTCCATTGCAATCCATTGTCCTTTCTCAGTACATTGAAAAATTTGTGGCATCTATCGGAAGATCGTGAGATGAATCTAGATAGGGCGGCTATTCGCCCCGTCAGCTTCTGCACCTGTTTTTTGCTGTTCAGCACCTCAGGTATCGCATCTATCGCCTTGATCTGGTCTGGGTTAACTTCGATACCTCGTTGCGACATGAGGAATCCTAAGAACTTCCCTGAGGCTACGCCAAAGGCACATTTCTCGGGGTTCAGCTTCATCCCGTATCTTCTCAATATTCCGAAGGCTTCTTTCAGGTGGTCGATGTGATCCTTTTTTCTTGTCGACTTTACCAGCATATCGTCGATATAGACTTCCATGTCTTACCGAGCTGCTCTTTTAACATCTTGGTGACCAATCTCTGGTACGTGGCCCCCGTATTTTTGAGCCCGAAGGGCATCACTTTGTAGCAGTAAGTCCCTTGATGGGTGATGAAAGTCGTCTTCTCCTGATCTTCCTCGGCCATCATGATCTGATTGTAGCCGGAGTAAGCGTCTAGGAAACTTAACAGTTCATGTCCTGAGGTGGCGTCGATCAATTGGTCGATGTGAGGTAGTGGGAATGAATCCTTCGGGCATGCTTTGTTTAGATCGGTGAAATCTACGCACATTCTCCACTTTCCGTTTTTCTTTTTAACCATGACGACGTTGGCGACCCACTGGGGGTACTTTGATTCCCTGATGGATCCGTTGGCAAGTAGTTTGTCCACTTCCTCGCTGACCGCTTCATTGATTGCGGTATTGAATTTCCTTCTCATTTGCCACACGGGCGGATGCAATGGATCGACGTTCAGCTTATGGGTGGCGATATTTTGCGGAATCCCTGGCATATCTGAATAGGAGAAAGCAAATAGATATGCATGGTTAGTTAGGAATTCATGATACTTACTTGGGTTGGTGAGGCCGTGGCCGATGTAGGTTTTTTTCGCTGGGTTGGTGTCGTCTAATTGGACTGGGTCGAGGTCTTCGACAGTTGCTTCACATGCTTCCACGACGTGGGATCTTTGATGGCATCCGCTGTCGGGTCGACTTTAGTTCCCGACACAGCTAATTGCTATGCCTCCGCATTTGCCCTTTTTAGTTGTTGGGTGTGGGTGCAATCTTGAGTTATTTTGTAGCACTTTTGCGCGGTGCGTGGCTCTCCCCTAATGCTGAATACTCCCCATGGGGTAGGGAATTTGATCACCTGGTAAAGGCTTGAAGGAACCACTCGTATGGCGTGTATCCATGGGCGTCCTATGATGACGTTGTACGCCGTTTCTTGGTTCATCACATGGAAAGTCATTTCCAGCATGACTCCTCCCGCTAAGACGGGCAGAGTTATTTCTCCGGATGTCCGTTCCATTGTATTGTTAAAACCGGTTAGTGTTATGCAGCGCGTTATTACCCTATCTTCGAGTCCCATTTGTGCAAGGACCCTTGGGTGGATAATACAGGCGCCACTTCCATCGTCGATCATGACTCTTTTGACATCCGTATCAGCGATACGTAAAGTAATAACTAAAGCATCATAGTGAGGGAAAGACAAACTGTCGGCATCGGACTTGTCGAAGGCGATACTACCTTCGAAATTGTCATACCGTTCGTGGGAGATGGTCTGCTTCAGTCTGTGTGTATTGGTGAATTTGACGTGGTTAATCGTTGAGTCATTGCTGCTACCAACGATCATGTTTATCGTTCGTGTTGGGGAAGGCGGCTTTGGTGGCCCCCGGGGTTGTTCCCGTCCGCGCGCAAAGTTGATTTTCCCTTTGTCCCTGAGTAACTCCTTCAGGTATCCCTGGTTCAGCATCTTGACTACTTATTGTCGTAGGCCTAGGCAGTCTTCGGTTTTGTGTCCCCGTTCCTGATGAAACTCACACAGGACGTTTGATTTCCTTGTGGCGGGGTCCAATTTCATCTTCTGCGGCCATTGCACCTTGGTGCCTAGCTTCTCCAGTGCGTACACTATTTCTGAAGGAGACACACAAAAGTTATGTACGGATAATAAGGGGGCGTACCTCTTTCGTTTCGAAGTGGGGCGACGTGTCGTTGTAACGCATTTGTATGTCTGGGCGGTGGATGGGAGGATCTGGTGTATGGCTGATGTCGGTCTCTATTGGAGCGCGGGGGTTGTTCTTGACGTCCCTTATTGCGCCGATCTTTCCTTGTTTCTGAGTGTATTGCCGTTAGCCGTTGAGTCGGCCCATTGAGATCATCCTCGTGCGCTCATACCTCGGCACAATAGGCATTGTGGATTTCCCCCCATGTGGTAGGGGATATTTTATGAGGCGGCTCAGCAGCTTCTTGGTCGCCCTTGAGCCGTCCCTGCTTAGCCCGTTCTGGAAAGCGGCGACTGCCATACCTTCCGATACATTCGGTAGACTCATCCTCACCCTGTTAAACCCGGCTAGGAAGTCTCTAAGCCCTTCTCATGTGGTTTGTTTGACGGCGAAGATGTCGTTGACCCTTGCTTCTGCTTTCTTCGCACCCGCATGGGCAGTGATGAACTTATCCGCCATTTCCTCGAACATTGATATTGCCTTAGCTGGCAACTGAGAATACCATGTCAAGGCCCCTCCTGTCAACGTCTCGCCAAACTTCTTCAACAGCACTGACGGTACCTGTTCTTTCGATAGGTTGTTGCCCTTCACAGTAGTGAGGTAGTGGATCAGATGATCCTCGGGATCTGTGGTTCCGTCGTATACCTTCAGTGTATGGCTTCTCTACTAACCTCCCCATGTCGCATTTTGGTAGTAACTTGGCAGCTCCGGGGATTTTGTCGACCCTCTCCTGGTGTTCCTTCATCTGGTCGTGGAGTGTTTTGTTTTCGTTTTCCATTTCTTCCATCTTCCTTAGGATGGCAGTTAGTGTACCGTCACTGGTCTGTGCTTCGATGGGTTGGTTATTTACTCGTGTATCCTCATGTTCGCCCATGACAACGGTGATGCTTACCGTTGGCACAGACCTGATGTTGCCTTGTGGTAATTTCTCGACCAAGCCATTTAGGGTGCTTGTCAGCCATTCTTCCAGTAGCCTTTTGACCACCGAGAGTGCTTCCTTAACAGCAGATGTGGAAGCTCCTTTTTCGTGCAAGATCGTTAGATCTTTGGATGGGGAAGATGAGATCTCTGCACTTAGTGCATTGCTGGGGTTGCGTTGATGATGACATCGTCACTGGCCTCGTTGAGAGGGCCAAGAAGGTTGGCTGTGACACCCACTATAGCTTTCGATCTGGTGTTATTTTCAGCCATCTCTTGTTTTCTTGTGATGTAGAGAAAGGTAATTGGTTGATCTCTAGGTGGATACTATGATTTTGATTCTCGAAATCCTCACAGACGGTGCAAAATTATTTGGCTCAAAAGTTAAAAGTATACTTTTAAGCTAGAAAACAATCAAAAATACGGGAGGGTAAATCGTAATCAAATATAATAGGCCCAGAGATGTAAGAATGATAACTATGCTGTAGATCTAATACTTTAAATGATATTCTGAACTCAAGAAAAGTTGTTCGTCAGAAGTAGGAGATAGAGAGAGAATAAGAGAGAATGAGAGAGTTGTATTATTCAATAATAATACTGATGATTTTTACAATGGGAAGGTCCCCTTTATATAAGGAGGGGCCTTCCTTAAAATAATAATAAAAGTATCGAACGTGGTTGGCGTCCTCCTAGCGGGGACACCCAGTTCTAAATAGCGTCGCCCTCGCCATCACGTCCGAACCGTGCCCTTATTGTAATAGATATACGCTTACTGGGCGTACCCTTTGGCGTAGAGGTGTATGTGGTCAAATTTGACCCCATACATTAAGATTATAGAAAACCATTTACACAATCTAATGATGACTAGAAAAGATAGGTACAAAAAATCAAGAAAAAGTTACTGAGAATATAGTAAGATTTTGGGGGAAATGTACACATAATCTGGAAAATGTATAACAAGGGTAGAAACAGCAAGAATTGCAGGTGAGAGTATAGGAAAATAACAAAAAGGGCAGCTTGATGCACTTAGTATTGTGCATGGAATCCGGAGTTGCTACAAGAAATTCGCCAAAAACCGATCAAAGTTAGTCAGTTATGGTCAATTACCGACCAAAACGCGACAATTTATTTGTGGACGGTATTTTGACGGTCTGAAAATAATACCGACCAAAGTTGGTCGGTCAATTACATTCAAAAAAATAAAATATTGCAAAAAAAAAAAGGCCAAAGTTGGTCGGCATTTTAAATATGTAATCAAAAGATTCACCATCTGGGAATCGAATCGGGGTTTATACTGTGACATGATACTATTCTACAACTAGACCATTGGTGCATTTTGTTTTAAGATTGTCCTTTTAAAAAAAAAAAATTATACTCCTTAATTGTATTTTTGCACGAAAATAACCAACCAAAGTTGGTCGATTTTATAAAAAAATAAAATTAGCGACCAAAGTTGGTCGGTTTCTAAAAATGACCGCACGAATTTACCGATCATAGTTTGGTCGGTTTTTATAATATTTTCTTTTATTTTTTAATTGAAAAAACCAACCAAATTGGTTGGTTTTATTGAAAAATAAATTTTACGGGACTCAAAAATAATTTTTTTGCATTTTTGCCGCAAAGAAAACCGACTAAAGTTGGTCGGTTTCGTAAAAGAAAATATATATATATATATATATTTTGAAAAATCGATCTAACTTTGGTCGGTTTTTTGACCAACCAAAGTTATCGATTTTTTCTTGATCGATTTTTGTCAATTTCTAGTAGTGAGTAAAACCAGATCATATTGCGTCTAGGAAAACAACAACAACAAGAAAAAGACTTGGACTTTAGGAGTAAATTTGTTTGTCAATTTCTAGTAGAGAGTAAAACCAGATCATACTGCGTCTAGGAAAACAACAACAAGAAGAAAAAGACTTGGACTTTAGGAGTAAATTTGTTCCAAAAAAAGTACAAGTAAAATAGGGAGAATTGACATATTGAGGTGTTGCATTCATTGAATGGTCAAAACTCAAAATAGATATCAGTCTTTGGCAACAGAACAAAAGCAAGGCCTAAAAAGAAAGTTGAGGAACATGGTGAGGCTACTAGCGTTCCTTCATTAATCCAAGAGAAAGTGTTACTGCTAAGTCAGGAACAAGGCTAATGTCAAGTCCTAATTAAGGTTGTAGTTTACTCTGGCGACTGTTTCGATATATCTCATCAAATAATATGGTAAAGTTGCTGCTATGTGATCAGGAGGTCACGGGTTCGAACCGTTAAAACAATTTCTTGCATGTAGAAATATAGGGTAAGACACTAAAACTGTATACAATAGACCCTTGTGGTCTTATCCTTTCCCGAACCCCGCGCATAATAGGAGTTTAGTAACCGGGTTGCCCTTTTAAATATATGCCCTTTGATGGCTATGTGCATGAGTTTCAGGACAACTATCTTGTTCTTGTGTTTGTTTGGGGGCATTTGTATCTATACCTGCTTTTTGTGTCATATTTTAACATGTGCTCGCTTTGCAAAAAAAATTGCAAGCGTACCCGCTTTTTCACATAACTTCAGCACACGGGGCTAAAGTAGCAAAGGCAATTACACAAAACTTCAGCATTTTAATAGCCGGGCCTGAAGTTCAGCTCTAGAGCTGAAGTTTTATTTTATAAGTTTTTGTTTAGTAACCTGGAAAACTTCAGCTCTAGAACTGAAATTTTCCAGTTATAAAATAAAAACTTCAGCTCTAGAGCTGAAGTTTGCCAGTTATAAAATAAAAACTTCAGCTCTAGTTAACCCGGAAACTTCAGCTCTAGTTTTTGTTTAGTAACCCGGAAACTTCAGTTCTAGAGCTGAAGTTTCTTAGTTATAAAGGGAAGCTGAAATTTTTTAAAAAGTGGGTACAGATGCAAACAAAAAAACAAAGCGGCTACAGGTTAAAAAGGGGCGCCCAAATAGGGCGGCCCGTGCAATTTACGCGTTTGTTGGAGGTCTACGTAGAAATAAAGTTGAAGCCCAATAAGACCTTACTTCAATTTGTTTGGTCCATATAG
>MU705266.1:43739-66500 GCA_026770625.1 Nicotiana glauca | reverse complement strand
GATGTTGACACTGATATTTTCAACAAAAAATCATGAATCACTTGTTCTAGATAGAGAAGCTGTTTCTAATTGACCCTCGATCTATTTCCCTTCGAGAACTCCCACCTTGCTTTTGGGAAGACTTGAACTCATAACTAGTGGTGGGTGCTCACCATTAGAGACGTAAAAATTATCAGGGAGGGACCTGGCAAAAGCCACTGATAGAGGATTGCGTGTTTTGATTAAGTAATGCAATCCCTCTCGTTTATGTGCCTACTCATTAATTAAATGCTATAGTAGTAGGGGCCGGTAATTTAGAAAATCATACAACAGGAAAGGTAGATAAATTACCTACTTATATATAGGACTATCAAAGTTTGTCCAGAAATCAAGTTATTCATCCCATCGCAATAACAATGGCAACTACTAATCACGGAAAGAAGCAGGTGATTGCAATAATCGGAGCTGGTATAAGCGGCCTATTGGCGTGCAAATACAGCCTTTCAAAAGGTTTCGATCCCATGGTGTTTGAGTCCGAGGGTAGCATCGGAGGTGTGTGGACTAAGACAATTGGGAGTACCAAGCTGTAGACGCCAAGATCTTTTTACCAGTTCTCTGATTTTCCATGGCCTGATTCTGTAACTGATGAGTTTCCCGACCAACAAAGTGTGCTGGACTACATTGAAACGTAGGCTCTTCACTTTGATTTGCTCTGTCATATTCAGTTCAATAGCAAAGTATTGAGCCTCAGCTAGGGTGTGCATTCGAATCGGTTTATCGATAAATTGAATCGATATTTGTTATTGTTATCGAAATCGAAATCGAAAAAATCGAAACCTTATTGAAACGATAGCGAGAAGCATATGTACAAATCGGTAATCAATAAGTAATTATCGATAAAGGTCAAAATCGAATCGATAAATCTGAGTTGAGAATCTGATTTGCTTTCTAAATTGGAAAGAACTTAGCTTGAATATGGAAAGGAAGGTTATTGAACTCCTCTAGCGCGTAAACTTTACTTGTTGCACAAGCAACCAACCACTGATCGTCCAAACTCACAAAATATATACTAAAGCGGATAACTGATAGGGAGGCTAATGGTAAAAATAGTACGGTCTGACTAGTTTTCGGACTGATCATTCAAAAATAGCTAGGGTTTACCAAGTCAATGAAAAATAGTCACTATTTTGCTGCAACAGAGACCGATCCTGTATAATATATGGGAGTTTGGTGCATTTGTGTACGAACTCCAGCATATTATGCTGGACCGGTATACTTTGTTGACTCCTGTATAATATACGGAAGACTGGAGCACCGATGCTCAAAACTCCAGTATATTATACTGGACATTTATACTTGCTGAAACTCCAGTATACTATGTGGGAGTTCCAGCATAATTATACTTGAACTCCCGCATAATATGCGGGAGTTCAAGCATACTTATGCTGGAACTCCCGTATAATATGCGGGCGTATTTTCCGAATTTTGAACACTATTTTCGTTCAGATTTATCTTTACACGAAAAGTGGGCTATTTTTGAACGACCAGTTGTAAATCTGGCTATTTTTAAATTTCTCCCGCATTTAAGACCTGCATATTATTGGGCAATTATTGTTATTCAATTGTATGGCCCATGTCCTCTTAGGACATATCATTGTCAAGACAAATGTAGCTATCAGTACTATATATATATATATATATATATAAATAAATAACTGTTTTACACACGTTTCTAATTTAGTAAGATGTTGACACTGATATTTTCAACAAAAAATTATGAATCACTTGTTCTAGATAGAGAAGCTGTTTCTAATTGACCCTCGGTCTATTTCCTTCCGAGAACTCCCGCCTTGCTTTTGGGAAGACTTGAACTCACAACTAGTGGTGGGTGCTCACCACTAGAGATGTAAAAATTATCAGGGACCTGGCAAAAGCCACTGATAGAGGATTGCGTGTTTTGATTAAGTAATGCAATCCCTCTCGTTTATGTGCCTACTCATTAATTAAATGCTATAGTAGTAGGGGCCGGTAATTTAGATTTTTAAATCATACAACAGGAAAGGTAGATAAATTACCTACTTATATATAGGACTATCAAAGTTTGTCCAGAAATCAAGTTATTCATCCCATCGCAATAACAATGGCAACTACTAATCACGGAAAGAAGCAGGTGATTGCAATAATCGGAGCTGGTATAAGCGGCCTATTGGCGTGCAAATACAGCCTTTCAAAAGGTTTCGATCCCATGGTGTTTGAGTCCGAGGGTAGCATCGGAGGTGTGTGGACTAAGACAATTGGGAGTACCAAGCTGCAGACGCCAAGACCTTTTTACCAGTTCTCTGATTTTCCATGGCCTGATTCTATAATTGGTGAGTTTCCCGACCAACAAAGTGTGCTGGACTACATTGAAACGTACGCTCTTCACTTTGATTTGCTCCGTCACATTCAGTTCAATAGCAAAGTGTTGAGCCTCAGCTATGAATCTGGTGACGACTCCGACGGAGAATGGAATTTGTGGGGCGGCACAGGTGAGCCTTTTAGCTCTAAGGGAAAATGGAACGTAATTGTACAGGACACTCGAACCCTCTCCTTACAGGTAATTAATTAACTACCCCTTTATAGCAAATCCATTACTATGCCACTTTGTTACTCTTTCTTTATCTCCTATTTTAAAATGTTCTCAGCCATTCGAGATTCGTGTCTTGTCAATGTCCGATGATCGATATTAATTTGTGTAGTATCGTCTAGGATAAGATAAAATAAATTATGCTGAAATATATTCTGTTTAGGTTCTTTATTGTTGGGATAATATCTGAGTCGACTCGTGCTTGATATCTATATCGGTAATACTGTAATCGGCGCTGGCTAGCCATGTTTGGTTACAATTAACCCATAAGACTCAAGATATGTTTGGAAAAAAAGAGGATTCATATACCGAAATATTAGTTTGAGGTTTGACCAATTTTCCAATCAAATGGAGGATAAACATATCTCTCATAGCTGCAGGTATACCAAGCTGATTTTGTAGTAGTTTGCGTGGGAAGGTTCAGCCAAGTTCCAAACATCCCTGAATTCCCTCCGAATAAAGGCCCCCAAGCTTTTGAAGGTGAAGTAATCCATTCAATGGACTATTCCAAAATGGACTCTACAACTGCAACCAACTTTGTCAAAGGAAAACATGTAACCGTCGTTGGGTTCCAGAAATCAGGAATGGACATTGCCATGGAGTGCTCCACAGTTAATGGTAACTACGTACTGCTACTACTGATCTTCTTTCCCTGGACCACTTTATTGTTTGTTTATAAACATCATCTTGATTCTGTTTGCACTAATTTTGCAGGGATTGGACGTCCATGCACAGTAATAACCAGGACACCGCATTGGAACATTCCCGATTATTTTCCATGGGGATTTCCTTTGGCATATCTCTACCTAAATAGATTCTCCGAACTTATGGTGCATAAACCCGGCGAAGGCCTTCTTCTAAGTCTCCTCGCCACAACTCTTTCACCTTTGGTAATTATTTTCTTCCTGACTAATTTAACTCATACAAAAGACTCAACTATGTGCAGCAACGATTAGTCATACTTTCTCGTTGTTGAAATGTGAAACATAATAAACTTGTTTCCATTAGTTCACATTAGTTTACATTTGTCTACATGTGTCTACATTAGTTCATGAACTAGACATTAAGTAAGTACATGCATTAGAGTGTGAATTTCTTTATGCATTGGTGTCATCCATGTACCTTGAATGAAGTGAGGTGTGGACTTAGTTATTGTGTTTACATATACACTAGGCTAGATGCATGAAAGAGTTCTCCTATAAATAGCTATGTAATCTAGCCATTTGATGTAAGCCAAGTTGAATAGAAATCCTCCTTTCCTCCATTTTTCTTCTTTGTGAGTTTTGAGTGTTCTTTTGTGTTGTCTTGCTCTTCCAAAATTTCTAACACACACTAACAATGCATCTGAAGACAAAGCCATATGTTGACTGGAGGTTTCTCACTTTCTTGATCTGAGATGAACAAATTAGGAAACAAGTATTGTTCGTTTCTGGCCCTGGACTGTAGCCATATTTCGTTTATGGAAAGGAAGGTTATTGAACTCCTCGTCCTAGCGCTTAAAATTCACTTGTTGCATAAACAACCAGCCATTGATCCTCCAAACTCACAAAATATATATACTAAAGCGGATAACACTAAGCACCCAAAAGGATAAATGAACTGAGAAAGTGGAGTTAACTGGATAGTTACAATATTAAGGTTACATATCAACTATATAAGTCAAAAGAATCAAACTATATGACTGATATGTAACACATATACATGCAACTGTGCAAGTTAAGTGAGGAAACAAGAAAAATAAATACAACTGCTGCTGAAACAACTCAGCAACATGTGTCGACAAAGTTACTACTCATAAGTTCAAAGTTACAACAATATGATTTCTACTTTTTCTCTCACAAAACTAAATTGGTTTCACTCCTATTTTACAGAGGTGGGCCTTCTCAAAATTTGTAGAAAGTTATTTGCAACACAAACTCGGGCTTGCAAAACATGGAATGGTGCCAGATCATAGTTTCCTAAACGACTTGAGTTCATGTTTAATTTCTGTAGTGCCTGAGGGCTTTTACGACAGAGTTGGGGAAGGAAGTATCAAGCTCAAGAAAGCAAAGAGCTTTGGATTCTCTAAAGAAGGCATCGTGCTCGAGGGTCAGGCTGAACCAATAAAATCCGACTTAATCATACTCGCTACAGGCTTCAATGGAATTGATAAGCTCAAACACATTTTTGAATCACCAACATTCCAGGACTTCATTGCAGGGAGAGATGATTCTGCAGTTCCTCTCTATAGGTGATTATTAAATCCTTGTATAGTGGTAGGAAGTCTTGCATACGTTCATCAGAGTTATCTATGTGTATAACCTCATCTTGTGTGAAAGTTTATGGATGACAGGTATGAACAGCGAAAGCAAATAGCTAGGATCACTTGCATGTAATATAGACAACATATAGTCCCAGATTTTAATCGAATATAAAATCGATACTTATCTCTTGAAGCGTAACCGCGATCGCAAGAAGCCTCCAAGCAAGAGAGAAACCGTCCACGAGATCATCCTCCAGTTCCACAGTCTTCTGCTGCGTGACCCGAATAATGACCAGAATAAGCGAAACTCGTGTGGGCGAGTTTATCCTAGGAAAACTGTACGGTAAAAACCATAGCCTCCTTATGGAATAAAACCGCTTTATATAGCAACAGTTTTTAGGGTTTAAAGCCTTTTCCTAAACCTGTTGGGTCTTACTTTTCCACCAAGAAATATAATTTTACTTAATTCCAAATTATTCGGTCACAGCAGAGACCGCAATATTTAATTAATGAGGCTTCCTATTGTGGACTTAATTCGAAATATCTGAATTAATACTACCATAATAAATTATGAATTATTCCACTAAAAATTCGTAACTGCACTTCTCAGTTCAATTTCGAAATTCTTCCATTAAACATTATTTAACTCCTCGTGTTAAGATTTAGATACTAATCGAATAAATTAAATTACTGACAATTTAATTCATTGATTATTTCCTTTAGACATTCGCTTAACTTATTTTATGTGACGGATACAAAATCCACATGCAGGGTTTACACATGAAAACTTATAAGCTTTCATAAAGGTGTATCGTCAATCTCTAGACCGAGACATGGATTCCATCAACTAATTATTACTTCGCCAATGCATATCATCATTGTCCAATTTACTAGGCATATTGACCTATAAAAGAATCTTGCCTTTTAGTAAATCAAAACAATAAATAATATACATAACTAATAATAATTATATCAAGATTAAGAGTATAAGTACATTTAATGGCTAGAGAATTTATTTTATTAAGTCAGTATAGTGGTGGGAAGTCTTGCATACGTTCACCAGAGTTATCTATGTGTATAACCTCATCTTGTGTGAAAGTAATGTCATTCCGGATGATTTTCAGGGAATGTGTTCATCCTCGAATACCACAACTGGCAATAATTGGATTCTCAGAAAGCGTATCAGATCTATACACCTCGGAAATAAGATGCCGATGGCTGGCAGAACTTCTTGATGGAAAATTTAAGCTGCCTAATATCAAGGTCATGGAGAAAGACATAGTAGAATGGGATAAATACAGGAAGAGATATTCATATTCCAAGAACTACAGGAGATCATGCATCGCTGCGTTGCATATTTGGTACAATGACCAACTATGCAGGGACATGGGCTGGAATCCTAAGAGGAAAAAGGGTCTTATAGCTGAGTGGTTCGATCCTTATGGACCAATGGATTACGCCGTCTAACATATAGTATAAGAGTATCCTCTCCCGGTTTTAAAGACGTCTTCTTTCATCTATTTCTCGCTTGCTTTCAAAATTCTACTGTACTTTTTTAACTTTTTCTTTGTGTTGATGGTCGTTGTAACAACTCGACTAGTCATTTTGCTTTCTAGAATGTTGTTCCCTTTAATAAGTCTTCTCATACTTGCTTTTACTGATTTATGACTTCCGGAGATGGTTGGTTCGGGATTTGGAAGAGTTTGGGTTGAAATCGGAACACTTGGTTCTTTAAGGTTGGCTTAAAAGGCCAAGTTTGACTTCGGTCAATATTTTGAATAAATGACCTCGGAATCGGGATTTGACTGTTCCAATAATTTAGTATGATGATTTCGGACTTGGGCATATGCCCGAATTCGATTTTGGATGACCCGGAGGCGTTTCGGCGCCTAACAGTGAAAGTTGGCTCTTGAATGTTTTACATAATGCTACTCAATGAACGAATTTAATTGATTTTTTTTTATTTAATTAAATATAAATGTAAATTAATATTAAAAATTAAAGATTTTAATCAATATAAAATATGATTATACCAAAACAATAATATTTCGCATCTGGTATATTACAACAGAAACAAAGAAATCATACTTTGTGAAAAAAGTATTTTTTTTTTCAAAAAAAGAATGGGAGTTGCAATAGGAGAGGATGAAAAGATAGGAAAAAGAAAGATCTATTAATAGTAGAAAAACTATTCCAAAGAAGAGTAGGAGAAGGAGAATAATACCGTGAAAATTAAAAAGAAAAGAAAAGGGGATTACAGAAATTTAAAAAGTAAAATAAAAAGGTTAAATTAATAAGGGATAATATGAAAAATAGAAATATATGATAAGTATATTTCTATCTTGAAAAAAATAGTTTTCTTCTTCCGTTTCTTAAGAAAAAACTAGAATATGTAGCTTCTTCCTCAAAATAGATTGAAAAACTATTTCTGCGGCTCAAAAGCACTTCTCTGTCTTGACCAAATACCTCGATTTGTAAAAGGAATTGTTTTTTTGGAAAAAATAATTTTGGCCTTTCCTTGTCCGTATGGTCGTGTTGTTGGCTGATCCTCCTACCAAGTTTGTTGAAATAAAAGTTTTGACCTATTATGTTACTCCCTCTTTTTTAATTTAAGTAACACATTTTTCTTATTTGTCCGTTCTAAAAAGAATGACACATTTTTATAATTGTAATTAATTTAACTTTAAATTTTTCATTTTGCCCATTTTATGAGTAGCTTTTATAATAACACAAATATCATTGTCCCACAAAGCTTTTACCCTAAGCTTTTAAGACCATAAGTTTCAAAAAAAAAAATTTGTTCTAAACTCCGTGCCAAATATAACTACCTCATCTAAATGGAAATGAGAAGAGTATCATTCTACGGAATATATGGAGTTTAATTTAAAATGTGACTTACTTGATTTTGATAGGTATATAAGAAGAGGGGTAAATTATATGTTTAAGTCATGATCACATTCAGGAAATTGAAAAAGAAAAAAAAAACTAACAAAAAGAACAAAACTATTGGTCAATTAGCCATCTGCAGGATGGGTTACTGCTGCAAACAGATTCTTAGGCTCTAGTCTAGATAGATGACTGTTCTTTTTTATTGGACAGACTTGAAGAAAGAAAAATGAAATGACAAAAAAGAGTAGAAGATCCAATGATAAAATCAATGCGTAAAATGTGTCACACCTTCTTTTTTTATCCCGGAAAAAAGTATATAGGGGAGTTTTTTCAATTAAAGTGACAATAATCGAAATAGGATTAATTATTAGATTCAAAGTTGCCACTTGGGATAATTTATGGTGACCAAGTCACCGGTTTAAAATCCCGAATCGAGAAATTTTACTCTTATTTATGGTCTGCGAACACAGAAATCCGGGCAAGGAATTCTGTTAACCCGGAAGAAGGTGTTAGGCATTCCCGAATTTCGTGGTTTTAGCACGATCGCTTTGATCATACTTGGTCTTGGCTTAATCAAATTGTCTAATTACTTATTTTAGAACCTATATGCATTCACCTTTTTTAATTAAGAAATAATCTTTAAACAGGTCACGCGCATATGTACCCATTTGTTTGGTGCGTCAAGAATCATGTCACCCATATGTGTCCACAATTAATCATGCTTTATTAATATTATGAATGTTTGGCCAAAGTTGCGCGAACGCATACCTCGATTTTGTTTATAGTATCGTAATTATGTCAGCAAACGTGTACACAATCACGATGAAAGATTAAGTCGCGCTTAAAGCAAGCTGCGAATATTCATTTTAAAAACCGTAATCATGTTACGCAGATGTGTACATAATCACGATAATAAATTCAAAACGCGCCTAAAGGTTCGCCAAACCGGATGTGGCCGGCCTAATCATGCTCCTAACGGTTATGGAAGAAGAGTAGAGATAATAAAATAAACTAAAATAAATAAATGAAGGCCAGTTCATGCTAATTTCTTTTAATTATGTTCAAACCCCAAATCCCATGGTCCGTTTTGCAATAAAAAAATTGTGATTTTCCTTTAATTACTACTCCTAACTTTGGCAAAAGAAATTACGGAACCAAATTAAGCCCAAAGAAATATTCAAACATACAATCAACAATAGAAAATATCATGTTTCTCGCTACAAACATGTTCAAGAATAATCAATGGAAAAGAATGGACCAAAACTTCCTTCAATAAAGTCCAAATCATCACTGCACTAATGTATTTTCCAATGAACATACTTTGTTAATAAGATGTTTAAAATATTTCATAAGGATGGAGCAACAGAGAATTAAATCAGCATTCACCAAAACAGAGTAAAATATATTCACAAGATTACCAAAATCATGAAATCAAGCCGATATAGTAAAGCAAGGAGAAATGGACCTCAATGGCAAAAGTTTCTTCCGGATTAGAGGAACTTCGGGCTTACGGTTTTGTCCAAATGAAGAGCAACAACATTCAACAACAAAAATTGAGTATCAATCGGAAAAAAAATTTAGCAGAAAATGCGAATCGAACCCCGAACATCGACTTAAACAAGCTACATCTCAACAGCGAAATTCAGACTCGAAATTGGACTCCAAAATCGGAACATCGATATTAAACCAACAACGATAGCTTCCTGAAGTCGATGAACTCATAGGCGGCAATTTTTAGCTCATAAGAATATGAGGTATCTAAATGGTTTTGCAAATCAGATTGAATAGGGGAAAAATAACAACCCTTAAATGGTGGAGACGCGGTAGATTTTGAGCGGCTGGTATGAAGCTCGCTTTTCGGCGGGCTCGCCAAGCAGCATCGAAGGTCTCAGGTGAGTGTTGGTGGTGAGAGAACGGCGGATTTGAGGTATGATAAAGGGATGGTCAGCAGCGGGGAGTTGTTTTCCGGCGAGCTGGGTTGTTTGGTGGGTGATAGAGATCAGCATTAATTAGATTTTTTTGAAGCTGAAGAAGAAGGGTTAGGTCTAGGGTCTTTTTCAGTTAGAAGCAGTGACGATGGATGGGGGAAGATGGCTAGAACGGGGTGTTGAGGGTGATCATTGGGCGGTAGAAGGGGTCTCTTCTCTAGGGTTTTCTGGTGTTATTTTTGGGAAGATCGAGAACAAAAGTCTAAGGGGGTGTGAAGAAGATGAAATTCGGGGAGGGGGGGGGGGGGGGGGGGGTCCTTGATGAAAACGGTAAATTTTTTTAGCCTAGGGATTCTAGGTTGATTCCCTTTTTTGGTGTAGTGTGCTGATGGGTCTTTTAAGTAGTATAGGTTTTAGGTCTTAGCGTTAGGTTAGTGAGTATTGGGTATTTGGCTTAATGGGCCAATCCGAATTGGGTAAAAAATTAGGCTCTAAGACTCTTAAAATTGTGGTACAATATTTTAATTAACTCCCTTTAATATAAGATAAAAAATACTATATAATACAAAAAATAATCCTAATTAATTAAACTAAACTATATTAAAACATGAAACTATTTTTTTTGTATTTTCAAGATTATATAAAGATGAAAATGAGGTACTATCTTTGTATTTTTTAAAAAAAATTTATGAAAGGTACACGAATTAAAAGTAGCTACGTAAAATATTTTTGTAATTTTCATTTTTGTTATAAAATAAAATAAAATAGTTAAAACTAGTTGAAATATCAATATTAGCCATAAACTGAATATTGAAACTAAAAATGTGTAAAATCTCGGGGAAGGTAAAAAATTACATGCCTACAGCTGCCCCTCTTTGACTGGAAACACGAAGTATTTTTAGATAAAGAACGACGAGACAGGTTTTTTGACCCGACCCTTATTCAGAGAGATCAAAAGTTAAAAGAAAGGAGAATGTGACCGAGTTCTGGTATCTTAGCTGCCTACATGTCCTTGGATATAAAGGAATCAGGCCACGTTGTTCAGAAGTAGGAAGAATGATGGAGTATACTAAGGTGGAGAGCCGGTCGAGGTGCCGTACCGTCGAAGTTCCGATCCGCGGTCCTGTTATTACATCAAAATCAAAAAATGTAAAAGACTAACTAAGTCTGTCAACTATGGGTTACAAGATTCCTATTTATAAGTCTTCTAAAGCTTAATCTTGAGTCTTGAATGGTTCTTCATCCAGACTTTAGATATCAACCTTGACGATTGCTAGCTGCAGGTGCTAGTTCATTCTTCTTCGGATCAAGGCCGGACATGCAATGCTCGTGATTTCAGCCACGTCTTGAGCAGTTTACATCTTTTCCTGCTTCTATATTTTGGATTCACTTCTTTTCATTTATTTTAATCCGGATTGATACTCCTTCTATTGGTCATCTCGGACTGTTGATTTGCCTTCTTACCGCGAGCTTCTGCTAGTTGACTTGAATTGAATTCTGAAATGAGTTCCCTTGTTCTCCAGGTGGGCGCCTGTTGCCGATACTTGAAATGAATTCCCTTGTTCCCCAGGTGGGCGCCTGCTGCCGATACTTGAACTGAATTTTCGTGTTCTCTAGGTGGACGCCTGCTGCCGATACTTGAAATGAATTTTCTTGTTCTCCAGGTGGGCACCTACTGCCGATACTTGAAATGAATTCCCTTGTTCTCTATGTGAGCTCCTGCTGCCGATACTTGAACTAAATTCCCTTGTTCTCCAGGTGGGTGTCTGCAACCAATACTTGAATTGAATTCCCTTATTCTCCAGGTGGGCGCTTGCTGCCGATACTTGAAATGAATTCCCTTATTTTCCATATGGGCACCTGCCGCCGATACTTGAACTGAATTTCCTTGTTCTCCTGGTGGGCTCCTGCTACCGGTATTTGAAATGTATTCTCCTGTTCTCTAGGTGGGCGACTGCTATTACAACAAAACAGACAAAACAAAAGAAGCTTTTCTACCCCAGTTTGGTACCGGGAACATCTGTAAGTGTTAATTGAATCATGTTATCCAAAAGAGCTCTAAGAATTTAAAAGCTAAATCCTATTATCCAGGAAGGCCCTGAAAATTAAAATTAAATCTCATCTTAAGAGTGAAAACCTGAAAGCTAAATCCCTTGTTTCCTAAAAGTAAAACTTACGCTAAATCTCATTATCTATGAGGGTCCAACAACTTAAAACTAAATCCCATTATCCAGGAGGGTCATGACAACTTAAAATTAAATCTCTTTATCCAGGAAGGTCCTGAACACTTAAAACTAAATCCCATTATCCAGGAGGGTCCTGAAAAGCCGAGAATGAACTCACCTTAGCCATGCTCTCTTCCCGGAGGATCTCTGCAGAACAAACAAAATTTCCTACCCCTAAACCATGCTTTCCTCATGGAGGATTCCTGCAGATCGAACAAATTTTCTTTATCCTTCTCAAACCGCCTTTCTTCTAACAAAATTTGGGCACCACACTTGAAAAATTCAAGCTTCCATGCTTTGAATTGGACATAGTGTTTGTCCCTGTTTCAAACAAAGAAAACTTGTGAGTTTAAACATGGTGGTTGGTTTATGGCCTTGACTTTGAGGGCAATTTCTCCTTCACTTCCCATGATAACTTTGATTTCAACTCGAAAGACCTTGCTTGTTTATTGACTAACAACTTTCTCTACCACCCTTATCACAGAAAATGCCTCTGATCCGTTCAAACCCAAGCCCTCTATCTGTTGCATTGTGCCCATGAATTGACATATACCGAACCTTTGTATTTTACATAAATCCCAAAGCACGTCAATTGCCACCCACTAAGTGCGCATATTTCCTGTCTTATGCCACTTTGATGTGCTTGCCAGATTCTGTTTTGTGCAATTGGAAGCTTGGTAGCAAATTTTGAAGTTATTCTCACTTGTTCTGACCAAACAGACTCAAGAAGAAGGAGTAAACAAAACAAAGGGAACAGAATATGGGACAATGGAAAGATATGATACCTAACAAGAAAAACTACAAAGTAGAAACTAATCAGATGTGGATACCAAACTCTAATGACCATGACATGCACCTTTGGATTAAGTGGCCTAATCTGTCAAACAAGCCTAATGTTCGACTCTTGTTATACCTCTGAGTCATGAAACTGGGCTTTAATGCTCCGATTATCTTATCCGATTCACGGTCCTTATTCGACCTGTAATGCCCGAAGGATTTTCACCATCAAACTTCTCTCATCTTATTCTTTCTCTCAGCTTAGCGTCACCTTATGGTACCTGTGAAGGTTTTCACTGATAAGATTCTCTTTTTTTCCTTTTCTTCTTTTTTTTCCTGATTCTGCAGATGACAAGGCATTTACCACGACTGAAGTATCATATGCTCTTGGAATGTCTGGCTCGGCACTCTCAAAGATTATCTGAGAGGTCTTTTTTGGACTGTAATATGGCTTTTGGACAAAGTTAGAAAGAAATGATATCATAAGGCTCAAAATAACTAAGACAACGGGGTTAATTTATTTACAACTTTTGAAATCCATTCTAAAAGTATTTTCCCAATTTCTAAAACAATGGAATTTGATTCTTTTTTTTTTCTATTTTTCTTTTTGAAATGGAATTTCTAAGGTTTTATTTGGTATGACCGAACCATAAGGCTTCCTACGTATCTTGTGGTGACAATAGTCAGGTCGAGCATAGTTCACAAAGATACTTTTTGTTACTATTTTTCTTTTTTTCTCTTTTTTCTCTTTTTTTTTCTTTTTTTCCTTATCTTTTTTTTTTTTTTTTTCTTTTTTTCCTTATCTTTTTTTTTTTTTTTGAATTTTACCTTTGGAATGAACTTTCTAAAACAAACCTACGGGGACATGAAATCTTTTTTTGTATGACTCTAACTTGATTTCAAAAGAGAGGAGGTCAAGAAAATTAGCACATGCTCAAAAGGGGTACCAAACGGTATAAAGTATTTGGGTAGCTGAAAGAGGGCCTCCCAATACCTGAAAATGCCAAGTACAACATGTGAGCACGTGATTTTTTCCCTATATGAGAACCACTCCCAAAAATTCAAAATAAAATAGTTTTGTGTTGTGTGTGATTTTTTGTGGATTTTTGTGTTATTTTCCTTATTGTTTGTATTTGTCTGTGCGTGTTTATTTGTTTAATTAATATAAAATACAAAAATATGTTGCATTTACACTTAGGATTTATTAGGAGTAATTAAGTTTTGTTTTACAAAAATAAAAATCACAAAAATAATACACTTTGTATTTTAGCATTTAAAGGTCTAGTTATGTGATTTATTTCAAATTGGTATTTAATGGTGTGTTAATTGTTAGTAGGAGTTAATTGGATTTTTGGTAATTTAATCTAGGATTTTTATTGTTTTTAAATTAGGAAATAAAAAGAAAATGAAAGAAAAGAGGAGAGAAATCGGACTGGGCTGTCCAAATTAAACAAAAAAGAGGCCCAAAATTCCAGCCCATTTGTCGCCCAGTTCAATCCGTCTCCAAGACATCCAAACGACGTCATTTTGTCACATCCCCTCTTGACCGTTGATCTCACTTGATCAACGGTCCAGATCCCATCCCTCAACCCTTAACCAAACCCGACCTGACCCGTTTACCTCACAAACCGGTCCAAGTCCCCACCCCACTTAACCAAATGACCCCGTTTCGGATTGGTTCGCTTGATCTTAGCCGTTGGATGTTGTAATCCAATGGCTCAGAATGATCATGGCATTTTTCATTCATCAAAGACACCCCCAAACCCCATTCACCCGTCTCATTCCCAAACCCCTCCCCTTTTGTCTCCCTCAACGAACCAAACAAGACCCCCGCCAAACCCTAGCCGCCATCCCATCCCCTGACCGTAAACCCGGCGGCAACGACGCCGATGCCCGCCAAACTCACACCCCTGAACCACCCTAATCCCTCCTCTCCAAATCCACACTCCGCTAACCTCGAATCACCTTAGTCCGTCTTGAATCTTCGATCGAAGAACCGAGCAAAACCTTAGCCGCCTCCGGACCACCCCACACTCACACCCTTTGACCACTAGACCACCCTCCTCCCAAATCCACGCCTGGTTTCCCTCGAATGTTGGCCTAGGTCCTCGAATTTTGAATCTGCGACGAACCCTAAAATCCCAAAATGGGTGAATGGAGATATTGTCAATAGATTGGGTCTATTTGGACTGTATTCGTATGTTTTTGCTAAAAAAAACACACGAATAATGTCCAAGTGGACCAAAATTGGAGAAGTTCGGAGAATTTGAGCTGTATTTTTGTTGAACCGATCTCACGTACTTCTGTTTCCATTTTTTCTTGTTTATTTTGAGTCGTTTGATGTCGTCCTGTTCTCTTACTACCCCTTTTCTTTCGATTTCTTCCTCTTCACAGTTTTGCCGTTTCAGCCTGTATAATTAGGTCGATTGTTTGGTTGTTCGTATACGGTTAGAGACTATGAATCAATTGTATGTTAGTTAATCCATTATGAACTGGATACGAATGTTAATCGATAATTAAAACTTTACTGATTTTGATTTTCAGTTTGTGTTGAAATTTCTATTTGCATTTTTGTTTGAGGATTTGATTGCCTTGCTGATTGCTCGACTCACTAGTTAAGCTCACTATTAATTGATTTTGTTTGGGTTTGTTTAATCCTAATGTGCTTATTGCTAAGTTTAATGGATAATTGGATAGTTTTGAGTTTAAGATTACATCTTAGTTGAGTTTACATTCAAAACTTAGGTTGGTTATAGCTGCATTCCTAATGAAGTTTTCAAGGGTGATTTGAAATCTGGAGAAATTGAAAGAGGTCTGGTGAGTGGTCTGTCAGGTGATACAAGTGGACCAATAAGTTAATACATAGTTTAATACACCTTAGGGTCAGAAAGAAAAAGAGATCACATGGGCACCATTGTTACAAAGTCTGATGGAATTAAAACAGAAAACATGCTGCCATACTTAGTTAAAATAGGAAAATAGGCTGCCCATACCCTTGTGATTTCATAAAGAGAGAAACAGGTCAGTGGTGCTACTGACTAGTGTTTTAATATTGTGAGTGTGGAATTCAGGGAATATCATGGGGGGAAAAATGTTAACCTAGGGGTTTGAATGTTTCAAACAGGCTGGAAAGAAAGCTTTAGTTTGGATATAAATAGAAGGGGGTGCAAGAGAATATACAGGGGGTTTCAAAAAAAGGGAAAAAGGGGGAGAGGGTTTGGAGATTGAAATTTCTTTTCTTCTTGGCCTCCAATTTCGAAATCCAACTTGCTAAGGCTACATTGGTTCAGTGAATGTGAGGAAGGAACTTCACTGATCTTTATTGATTTTGAAGGTTGAAAATCAAAAGACAACTGCACTGTTTTACTGTTGCATTGAATCTGTTTTCTGGAGTGATTTTCTACAAATTCTTTATAGTGTTGAAATAGCTTTGGGTAACCGCTAGCTTAAAGTTTGAAATCAAGTCTATTTGGGCTTTTCTGGTTCATGCTTGGTTTGGTTTGATGCTGTTCGGAGTGTGTCTGTATTTCTTCTGAACCTTGAAACTGTCCTGGGTTTAACTCTGTTGGTGCTACTGCCATCTGGTTGCTGCTGACTTCTTCTTCCTTTGTAAACATTTCCAGGTACATGTCTTTGAATCTCAACATCATGTAAAGTGTAGCTGAAATGAAATAAAAATGGGAGTCCAGCTTCACTGGAAATTTCAATAGCTACTGAATTTCCTTCATAATCGCATTTAATGGTTTAAATTGTAATGGACTGTTTATTAATGTATAATGGATTTATGGGGCGGGATTGTTGAATCTGTTCCCATGAACATGTTAATTTCATGGCTTCCAATTGTAATTAATTCTAGTTCACGATTACTAGTTATAAAATAGAGTGTAGTTGATCTATTTTCAGTGGTCATAGAATAGTCTTGAATATTTTATATGTCATAAAACAGGTTCGAACAGTTCAAATAGAAATCAGTGTGTTGATTTAACATGTCTAGTTCTGAAATTGCAAGTTCATTTGAGTGAATAACATCAGTTTGAGTAGCGTCGAATCATGTTAGTAAATAATGTTAGCTCTTAAAATGTTAGTAAGTAGCGTTATCTCTTAACGTTAATGTTTAAGCATTCGTTAATTTCAAAGGTTATAAGAACAGTTTCAATTGATTCTAGTTGTATGTAGGGCAAAGTGAAGTACTATAATCAAATCACCTCAATTGGAAATTCGATCCGTGCTTCAGGTTTAATTATCACCCTTAGGGATACTTCGTAATTCACCAGTAGACTGATGTGAGCTCTAGAACTTAGAATTAAACTTGGTCAGAATATTGTATCAATTTGTTCATCCTTGGACAATTAGTGAAATGATTAGGCTCAAATAAGATTTAGCGACCCCTTAAGTAATGGTTGAATGATAATGCTGGATTTGGACACGATGGCGTTTAAACAACGATAGCTGAGTAGGGCATTTTCTTTCATTCTTAGAGAAAAAAATAAATAGATAGAAATCATAGTCACTTTAGAATATCCTTAAATAAAAATGAGACGAGCCTCGCCAATAAAACACATAACTTGCGGGGCCCTCAGTAAATGTATATATTAAAATACTTAGAATACGGGATGAGTCGTCTAGCGAACTTCACGGCCTTCCCCAAAGATAATAATGCGTTAGACTCTTCAGCGCAATTTTAATTAAATTACATTCTTAAATTCGGGTGCGCATTTATGTGACCCAAATCTAAATCCCAACGGAGTCGGAATGTATTAACAATCACGGGTGCATTGATTGCGACGCGGTTCGAGATACATTTTCACGATATTGCGATTCTATTTAAAAATAATAATAAAAGCGGTTTAAAGTTAATAAAAGCACATAAGTTATAACATGTATTAAAATCCGATATTTAGCCATTACAACAATTTAAGCGACCGTGCTAGAACCACGGGATCCGGGAGTGCCTAACACCTTCCCTCGGGTCAACAAAATTCCTTACTTAGAATTCCTGGTTCGCAGACTTCATTTGGAAAGTCGAAAATTTTTCTCAATTTGGGATTCAAGATAAACCGGTGACTTGGGACACCAAAAGCCAAACCTTTCCCAAGTGGCGACTCTGAAATAAATAAATGATCCCATTTCGAATATTGTCACTTAAAATGGAAAAACCCCCTTAGGCATTTTATCCCTCGTGGTAGGTGTGCAAAAAGGAGGTGTAACAGCTATGGCGACTCCGCTGGGGAAATAACCCAGAACATTTTGTTCAGGGTTCAGAATTCAAGCTTAGATAAATTGTTGTATTTGGTTATATATGATTTTCCTACATGTTTCATGCTTAATGTGCAAAATTTTTACCGTTTTGATATTATCTGAACTGTATATAAATTGTGCCGAAACCTCTCTCTTCTTNATACCCAGGTTTTGAACCTAGAATAACGTGACTTCATGCCGGATCCCTAGTAGGAGCGCTTATCTGCATCACGTGCATTTGACTTAGGGGGCTCAACACAGGGGTTGGGTCCGTCTAGGACAGGTAACTGGATATAAAAAGACCACCATGATGCATTTTTACGTGCACTTGTTTGCCTCGGGCCCGCATGCTGACCGGCTTTTGAACATTGTGAATCTTGGGAAATTGAGAAAAAGAGAAAAAAAAAGAACGAGAAATAGCAGTGTACAGAATTAATTGCTTAGTTTTAGAAAAATCAATGCCCAAATAATATCGAAACTCTACCGAAATTTCGAAAAAATAAAAAATGGAAATATTTTGTTTTTAATAGATTGTTTTACGAAAAGCAAAAAAAAAAAGAGTCTTTATTTTTGGAAACTCTTCGCAGAAAAAGAGAAAAAAAAGGGAGTCTTTATTTTAGTTTGGGAAAATAGGTTGTTTAAAATGTAAAGGAAAAAAAGAAAAAAGAAAAAAGAAAAAAGAAAAAAGAGAGTCGTTATTTTGTCTTGTTTTCAAAAAATAGAAAAGGAAAATAGTTTGTCTTGCCATGAAAAATAAAAATAAATAAAGAAAAAAAAAGGTCTTGTTTTTTTAGTTTACTTTACATGTTTATGAAATGCAAAAAAATTTTAAATGAAAAGGAGTCTTGCCTTTTGCTTATGAAATGCCAAAAATGAAAATGAAAAAAAAAGAGTCTTGTTTTTTTTAAAAAAAAATTTAGTTCGTTGATTGTCCGAACTACGCTGGTTTGATTCTCACCGGGTGTGAGATACGTAGGCAACCCTAATCGGGTCCAACTTCCCCTTTTGCAAAAAGAGCAGAAAAAAAATGTCAAATTTAAATTTTTTTTTTTATAAAAATAAGTAGGGTGATGCCGTTCTTGTCAAAAATAGCCTAATATTTCCGAAAGGGGCGCCGGAAGGCTAATTTTGCATAAATAGCCGCTTTGGACGTGTTTTGATTTTTGACCCTCACAGCCTTAAAATCTTCGTCCCCGAGGCGCTGAAGGTTGTGTTTGCGATACCGGGTCTTTTTATTTTTCGGAAAAACAAGAGAAGAGTCGTAAATAAGTCGAGTAAGGCCGTTTGACATAAATAGCCGAATGTTCCCGAAAGGAACGCCAGAAGGCTGACCTTGCAAAAATAGCCATTTTTGATCAATTGTTGATTTTCGACCGATTGACTCACACAGCCTTAAAATCTTTCAGAGTGCTGAAAGGCCGTGTTTGAAAATCGAGTCTTTCATTTTTGAAAAAATAATAAATTAAAAAAAATAGTTTGTTTTGTTCCAAGTCGAATAAAAAATTCCTTTTTCTTTTGTTTGATCACCTTAAAAATGTGCAGGATGAGCACGATGCAAAATGTACCTTTTCAATAATGACCAAAATCCCTTTCGAGTTGCGATTATGGTGGAATGACCTAGGCAGGGAAGGGCAAGATGAAGTGAAGAAGTATCTGAAAGATCTTACGGGTTTATTAGACATCCAGCCTCGGGGAGATATTATCAGAGCACTGGTCACCTTTTGGGATTCGACACATAATGTATTTCATTTTCAGACTTTGAGCTCACCCCAACTTTGGAGGAAATAACCGGGTACATCGAAAATGATGAAGCCCCGTTAAGGTTCAAATACTTGGTTGCTCCCCGGGCCGTCACTGCGTACCGATTTTTAGATTCATTGAAGATACCCCGGACAGTTCACAATCCAGATCTTGCAAAGGGTTTCTGCAGTTTGCGCTTTATATACGATAGATACGGCCACGTGGGCAGGTTCAATAAACCAGATATCAAGCTATGCAGTAGAAATAACCGTCAGAAGTGGGATAAACACAGGCGGGTGGCTTTTATTATAGCATTTTTGGGCCTTGTACTGTTCCAATGAAATACGGGAATATTAATATGAAAGTAGCTGGGGTCGTCAGTACTTTGCTCACCCAAGGTAAAAGAACTCTTGCGCCTATGATTGTGGCTGACATCTTCCGGGCTCTCACTGTTTGCAAAGGCGGGGGCAATTTTTTCGAGGGATGTAACTTGTTGTTACAAATGTGGATGACCGAGCATTTATGCCACCTCTCCCAGCTCTTGAGTTATGGTTCACCTGAGAAAACTTGCACGGGAGAGTTTTACACAAGAATCAAAGGGGCTAGTCTACCTGAGGGAGTCACATCGTGGACGTCATTATTCCGGACTCTCACTGCCAGCCAAATCTAGTGGACGCTTGGATGGTTGCCTGTTGAGGAGATCTTATATATGCCAGCAGCCAGGCCCCACTTTCTGTTGATGGGACTTAAAAGCATCCAGCCCTATGCACCATATCAGGTTCTGATGCAACTCGGAAGGTATCAAGTAGTTCCGAAAGATGAAGATCTGAGTACCCAAGTGGTTGAAATTAGTCTTGACAGTCGGTTCCCCGAAGGAGAAGTTCGCCAGATCTGGAGCGAGTGTCAACATTTGGCGGCAAACACTTATGTATTGGATAGGGCTAAGGGGAAGTTTCCCCTGGGTATCACGCATGGTTCAGAGGTGACGTGTCATACGGGAGACCGGCTAAAAGGCCTCATCTCAAAGATTTTGCCGAGTCATCCCAGGAACAATGGGATTGGTTAGCAAAGGAAGAAGGTTACCGAGCTGAAATTGGGAAGTTGGAACAACAAGTTGAGAGTCTGAAATTCGAAAATAGTATGCAAGTTGCTGCGGATCAGGGTGAAAAGAACAGATTGGCCCGAGAAAATGAGGCGTTTAGGTCCCAAATCCAGCATTTGAGAATAGCCGCTGATAAACAATAGAGGAGTCGATCAGATGAACGATTGATAAAAGGGCTTGAAAATGAAGTCAGGGAATGTCGGGATGAGTTGGAAAAGTCTGAGAATACCATAGTAGAGCTCAAGGCACAGTGGGCCACAAGAGCAGATGAGCGTCGCCAATACTTGAATCAATTGAAATGGGACCACGAGAAACCCTTGAGGGTAAAGCAGTTAAGCAGGCTAGAGATTTTGAGATTGAAAGTGGACATTGTTACAACCTGTTGGCCCAAATGGAGGTAGAAGTGCAGCAACTGCAGAATCAGCACATGCATGATTCTCAGGCGTTGAAAACATGTAGTAATCAGATAAAGCATTTACTCATAAAAAAGAAGCAAACAAGAGACAGGATTAGAGCCATTGCTCACGCCATTTTTAGGAGATGTCGGGCTTGTGAAGACATGACCCATACTACTTTTGTCTCAGTAGTGATGATCTATGTGAAGCGGACTATGAATGAATTAGAGAAACTTGAAAGGGATTTGGAACCTAGGCCCGCGGCAAGGCCGAACGATGCCCTGCAGGCACCCATATTTGAAGCTTTAGAGTATGCATAGTTTGTGTCTGTATTTTTCCTATTTTTGGGTCTGTTGTCTGTTTGTCCATTGTCTTTGCACGTCAAAGTATGTCTGTAGTGTTGGAGTTCGTATTTGGTCTTAGATTGCGCCTGTTATTTTCTTTCTGCAAAAGTGTTCTAGTTTGTAATAGTTTGTTTTAGTAATGAAAAATTGAAAATTCCAAAAAAAAAAAAAAAACGTTTCCTTATTTTTCTTGCATTTATTTGTCACGAACTACGCTGGTCTGATTCATGCGGGGCCGTGATACGTGGTCAATCTTCATCAGATTCGACCATAACCTTAAATAAGAGAAAAGGTTTGTAAAGTAAAATAAAAGAATGCAAGGGAAAGATAATAAAAAAGGGGAGCGTAAAGAAAGAAAAGAAAAGGGGAGCGTAAGGAGAAGCCGGAATGACGCATGCAACCAATGCAAAACATGTAGAAACCCACTTAACTGTATAGGTGCATCACACCCCAACGCGAGATTACCTATCTGTTATTTGTTTCAAACTAACCGTTTGCTTGCGGCTACATTCCAGGTTTTATAGAAAGGTGGTTGGTTGTGTGGTAGTCTGGCCTCACATTCATACTTTACGAGGTCGAAAGGAAGTGTTCAACCACCCGTCACAAAGTCGAAAGGAAGTGTTCACACTTACTTCACAAGGGAGTGTAGAAATGTCTTCAGAAATTCCTCTACCAACGATTCCTGTTTCAGAGGAGAGTTCAATCTCGGCAATCCCAATGTCTGAATCAGCTACTGCTGAGGAAAACAGAATCCTATGTCTCCGCATGTTGGAGATGTTAGACGACTGGAACAATGGAAGAGATCCGCCAAGTGTGATCCCTGGATTCCCCGAGCTGTTTGCTAGGACAAGTGGGACTTCCAACGTCCCCGTAAGTTATCCAACTACCCCATTCGGGTACCCTACCATTTCAGCTCACTCCGCTGGATCACCCTCTGAGTCTTATCCCCGGTGTCAGTGACAGACATGGCTACGAACATATTCACTGCACCGCCTTGTCCAACTGCGGCACAACCCGCTATACACAGGCCTAATTTTGACTCATCCTCATTCACATTCCAAGCACCATCCTTCTCATTGGAACCTACCCGGTTTACCACCAACTCTTACCCTCAGCAGCCTCGATACGAGTTTACACCTGGGCAAGACCAACATCCCAGAGCACCCGAGAAGGATGAGATGGCTAAGAGAATGAGAAGCCTCGAACAAAGCTTAAAAAACATGCAAGGGTTGAGCGGGCAGAAGAGTGTCTCCTATGCGGATTTGTGTATGTTCCC
>MU705266.1:5844-39901 GCA_026770625.1 Nicotiana glauca | reverse complement strand
GAGGCAGCAAAGAAAAGCAGTTGACTTTGAGTCCTCCGAAAAGATTTCAAGTGAAAAAGGGAACACCAATGCATGTGCCAAAAGGAGCCTATGTGGTCCGGGGGACAATCAAACCACTTCGGCTGAATGAGCCAGTGGTTATTGGACGCGTGCCACAGAAGCCCATGAAAGATCCCGCTACTGTACCCTGGAATTACAACAAAACGGTGGTGACCTATAAAGGCAAAGAAATCTCAGGAGCAGTTCAAGAAAACCACGCTGCTGAAAGGTACGCCAATTTGGAAGAAATAAATAGCGCTACCAGAAAATGCTTCCCATCTAAAAAGCCTGTGAGTGCCGAGGAAGCAGAAAATTTCTTTCAAAAGATGAAAATGGCATATTATGAAGTGATTGACCAGCTTCGAAAGTTTCCCGAACAAGTTTCCTTGTTATCTCTATTGATGAATTCCACCGAACATCAGAAGGTATTGATTAAGACTCTTAATGAAGCATATGTGCCTGTTGAGACTTCTGTAGAGCAACTGGAAAGAATGGCGGAGAGATTCTTTGCAATCAACCAGATTTCCTTCAGTAAGAAGGACTTGCCCCCAGAAGGAGCCACACATAACAAAGCCCTGCACCTAATAGTTAAATGCGAAGGGTACTATACGAAAAGGGTTATGGTGGATGGAGGTTCCGGGTTAGACATCTGCCCGCTCTCGACTTTACAACACATGGAAATTGGGACCGAAAGAATTCGACCCAACAATGTCTGTGTACGGGCTTTTGATGGTATAAAAAGGGACACAATCGGAGAGATCAACCTGATTTTGACCATTGGCCCAGTAGATTTTGAAATAAAGTTCAATGTTCTGGACATGGACACGTCCTACAACTTTCTTCTGGGGAGGCCATGGATTCATGCAGCTTTAGTTGTACCCTCTACCCTTCACCAAATGGTAAAATTCGAGCATGAGGGTCAAGAGATCGTGGTCCATGGGGAAGATGAGCAATCAATCTATCGGGACCCTTCAGTCCCATGTCTTGAAGCAAGAGAAGGAAACGAGCACATAGTTTATCAGCCTTCGAAATTGTGGTCGCCGACCAGTATGAAGAAGGAAGCCCTTGCCCCCAACCTTTCCTGTCCAACGCCTCAATCATGGTGGCTAAAGAAATGATCCGACGTGGTTGCAAACCGGGAAAAGGACTTGGAAAATCATTGTAGGGAATAACTGAACCTATCACCTTGCCTCCCACTAAGAAACTCTTTGGGATAGGTTTCCACCCTACTCCAAAAGATGAAGAGTGGGCGAATAAGAGAAAAAAATGAGGGATGGAAGTTGCCTCAACCATTGCCACATTTATACGGAACTTTCGTCAGACCAAAGTATGCTGAAGAAGAAGACGATGAGGCCTTTACAGCCGAAGAGATTGAGGAAATATGTGGGGCAATGAGAGAAATGCTTTACGAAACCCACATGGTTCAGCTGGGAGAAGGCACAAGCACCGCTGAGGTGCTATACATGGGGCCAAATGCTAAGCTTCAGAATTGGGAGGCTACACCGTTTCCAGTCAGGCGGAAGTCCGGGTAGACTTGTCCTGCCACCTTTCCTGCATCACGAGTTATCCCAGGGTGTAACTCGGATGTTTACTTTAGTTCCTTGTTTTTAATTTCCTGATATGTAAACCCTTTTATCTTCCCAATTCCAAGGAATAAAATCAATATTTCGTCATTTTATTTTTCTTTATTCTTTCTGATTTTTGCTATTTTTCTTTTATATTTTCTTTTTAGTTATAATAATGTGGCTTTAAATAACATGACATGCTTGTGGACTTCATGCCCAGATCCAAACACGCTGTATAATTGTGAAATAATGAACCAAGAATCGGAATATGATGAAGAAGAGGCTTTTAGGGAAATAAATCGAGAACTGGAACACTTAGAGAATAAACCTAAGCCGAATTTGAATGACACAGAACCGGTTAAATTGGGAACCTCTGAAGAAATTCAAGAGACCAAAATAAGCATTCACACAGATGAGAAAACACGGGATGCAATAATTTAACCCCTGTTTGAGTTTAAAGATGTGTTTGCTTGGTCATACGATGACATGCCATGATTAGGTGTTGATCTAGTGGTGCATAAATTGCCAATCTACCCTGATTGTCCCCCAGTTCAACAGAAACAGAGAAAGTTCAAGACTGATATTAGTGATAAAATCAAAGAAGAAGTCACAAAGTAGTTGAAAACAGGGGTAATCCGGGTGGTTCAGTATACTACGTGGTTGGCTAATGTAGTTCCTGTGCCGAAGAAAGATGGGAAAACTCGGGTGTGTGTGGATTACCGAGATTTGAATAAGGCAAGTCCCAAAGATAACTTTCCTCTACCCAACATCCACATCCTCGTTGATAACTGTGCCAAACATGAGACACAGTCTTTCGTGGATTGTTACGCGGGATATCACCAGGTGTTGATGGATGAGGGAGATGCCGAGAAAACTGCTTTCACTACACCTTGGGGTACCTACTGTTATCGGGTTATGCCATTCGATTTGAAGAATGCCGGGGCAACATACATGAGAGCCATGACTGATATTTTTCATGATATGATGCATCAAGAGATAGAGGTGTGTGTAGACGATGTGATCATCAAGTCCAGGACTCAGGACGATCATGTTCGAGACTTGAGGAAATTTTTCGAAAGGCTGCGAAAGTATGATTTGAAGCTGAATCCGGCTAAATGCACCTTCGGAGTCCCATCAGGCAAACTTCTGGGTTTCATAGTCAGCAGGAGAGGTATCGAGTTAGATCCAACGAAGATAAAGGCCATCCGGGACATGCCTCCTCCAAGGACAAAAAAGGACGTAATGAGTCTATTGGGAAGGTTAAACTATATCATCCAGTTCATCGCTCAACTGACTTCCACATGTGAGCCCATATTCAAGCTATTAAAGAAAGATGTAGCAATCAAATGGACAACTGAGTGTCAAGAGGCTTTTGACAAGATCAAAGAATATCTTTCAAATCCTCCAGTTTTGGTCCCACCGGAGTAAGGGAGACCTCTGTTCTTGTATCTGACGGTCTTAGAAAATTCTTTTGGCTGTGTCCTCAGGCAGCACGATGCAACTGGAAAGAAAGAGCAGGCGATCTATTATTTGAGCAAGAAGTTCACTTGTTATGAAGTCAAATACACTTTGTTGGAAAGAACGTGCTGTGCTTTGACATGGGTCGCTCAAAAGTTGAGACATTATCTTCAGGCTCATACTACTCACCTCATAACTAGGTTGGATCCTCTGAAGTACATATTCCAGAAACCGATGCCCACTGGGAGATTGGGAAAGTGTCAAATTTTGCTTACTGAATTCGACATAGTCTACGTCACTCGCACGGTGATGAAAGCCCAGGCATTGGCGGATCACTTGGCTGAAAACCTGATTGATGAGAAATACCAACCGTTGAATACTTACTTTCCAGATGAGGAGGTAAACACAATAGAAGTAGTCCCCGAAGACGCTCATGCTTGGAAAATGTTCTTTGATGGGGTCGTAAATGCCAAAGGTGTAGGAATTGGGGCAATCTTAATCTCGCCCACTGGTCAGCACTATCCGGCTACGGCCAGGCTCCGTTTCTTTTGCATGAACAATACAGCTGAGTATGAAGCTTGCATCATGGGCATGAACATGGCAATTGATCAAGATATTCAAGATTTACTGATTATGGGGGATTCTGATCAGATTATCCGGCAAGCCCAGGGTGAATGGGAAACCCGAGATGTCAAGCTTATTCCTTACCGACAACACGTGGAGGATCTCGGCAAGCGATTCAAATCAATAGAGTTTAGGTACATCCCGCGGTGTCACAATGAACTAGCTGATGCACTTGCCACTTTAGCTTCAATGTTACCTTATCCAGGCAATGCCCACATCGATCCCTTAGAAATCTAAATCAGGGAAAGACACGGTTACTGTAATGTAATCGAGCCAGGACCAAATATCCAGCCATGGTACCACGATGTCAAGAGGTTTTTGAAAACACAAGAATACCCAGAACATGCTACTGGAGATCAAAAGAGAACTATTAGGCGGCATGCGTGTGGTTTCATTTTGAGCGGTGAGGTCTTGTATAAAAGAACCCCGGATCTTAACCTGTTAAGATGTGTTGACGCCGAGGAAGCAGAAAGAATCATGCAGGAAGTACACGCAGGAGTGTGTGGACCTCATGTGAATGTGTATGTCTTGGCCAAAAAAATCCTACGAGCCAGGTATTATTGGATAACTATGGAGAAAGACTGCTTCAGTTTCGTCCGGAAATGCCATCAGTGTCAGATACATGGAGATCTGATTCATGCACCTCCAAACGAGCTACATCCTATGTCAGCGACGTGGCCTTTTGTCGCCTGGGGTATGGATGTCATTGGTCCGATTGAGCCAAAAGCTTCAAATGGGAACATATTCATATTGGTCGCTATTGATTACTTCACAAAATGGGTTGAAGCTGTCACTCTCAAATCAGTCACCAAAATAGCCGTGGTGGACTTTGTACATTCAAATCTTATCTGTCGTTTTAGGGTTCCCACAAGTATCATCACAGATAATGCGGCGAACCTGAATAGTCATTTGATGGAGGATGTATGCGAACATTTCAAAATAACGCATAGAAACTCCACTCCTTATCGGCCCAAAGCCAATGGCGCTGTTGAAGCAGCAAACAAAAACATCAAGAAGATTTTGAGAAAGACAATCCAGAGTTCTAGACAGTGGCATGAACAGTTACCTTTTGCCTTACTAGGATATCGCACCACAGTGCGCACATCAGTAGGAGCAACCCCGTACTTGTTGGTTTATGGGACCGAGGCTGTGATACCGGCAGAGGTAAATATTCCTTCGCTCCGAACCATTGTTGAAGCAAAGATTGAAGATAGCGGATGGGTTAAGACTCATTTGGAGCAGTTGACCTTAATTGATGAAAAGCGAATGGCTGCAGTCTATCACGGGCAGTTGTACCAGTAAAGAATGGCCCGTGCTTACAACAAGAAAGTACGACCCAAGAATTTTGAAGTAGGATAGCTGGTGTTAAGGCGCATTCTTCCCCATCACGGGAAGCAAAAGGAAAATTTGCTCCTAATTGGAAAGGTCCGTACATCATCAGGAAAATATTGCCAAGAGGAGCGTTATACCTAGGTGATATTGAAGGAAATGATCCTGAAACAGTTGTGAACGCAGACGCAATCAAAAGGTACTATGTCTGAGTTTACTTCGGTGATGTCTTGGCGCACTTGAGATGACGAAGGCTTTTATCCCCGCTACCCAGACACTATCAACCCTTTTTGCAAGACCTTTTGAGCCAGTTACATTTTTTTGGCTACCCTCTTTGGAATCCAAAAGCATCGTGAATGTTCAAAAAAAAAATGATTTGCTTGAACTACGTTTTGACTTGATTCCGAAAGGATACGTAGGCAGCCTCCCTCTGGGGTTCAGTCACACCGAAACAAAAATCCAATTTTCCCCGAAGTTGAAACTGGGGCAGATGTTATAATGGCTCGACCATGAGCTCACCAAATGATTCCAAAGTTGTAATCCCGTCCACAATTCTTTTTACCCAAAACCGAGTGCAAGTCCTTCGGATCAATTGCTAAAGGCGGGGGAAAACTAAGAAATATCATTGTTGAAAGCCGATGCATTCTAAATTTAGAGAAATAAATGAGAGAGTCTTATCGGTGAAAACCTTCGGGCACCATGAGGCGACGGGAGTTAGAGAAACCAAAAATGAGAGAGCGTGTTTAGTGAAAACTTGCAAAGAGCACTATCGGGCGATGGTGAGAAGAGAAATGAGAGAGGCCGATTAGCGAAAACCCGCAAAAGGCGCTGTCGGCCGAAAAGAGGATTTCACTACTAAAGGTCCTGGCAGGGTTCTTTGGTTCGGAAACATAGATCCGTTTGGTTCATGAGAAAATGCAAGTTCGTGAGGATCGGGCATCCAGTCCAAGAAACATGTCATGTCAGTTTGAAGTCAGCATGCACCCCAGATAAGTCCTTCTTTTCCCCCCAAAGGGACGCTTCTATTTTAAATTCATTTTTTCACTCTTTGTGTGCTTTTCCTTGAATCCCTTTCGTTTTAACTCTGAATTCCAAAATGGTTACAAAGAAAAGGTGGCGGGATTGGTTTCATAGAGCTCCGTCTGGCAAGAGGCGAAGAAAATACCTAGCCTTAGTGGTGCGACAGTCCAATCCCGACTGACCATACTGGTTGATTGTTTCCAAAGTAAAAGACATTGGGAAAGAGAGAAAGTCAAAGCCAAAGGTCCTAAGAGCAGAACAAAGTTAAAAGGCCAGAGCCCACACAGGAAAGTCTTCATGAAGACCTAAAAGTTGAGTTTGGTCAAGTTTGAAATGAATTTTCCTCTCAAGATCGGCAAGCAGCAAAATTCTCAACGGAAATGGGACTGGGATCAAGCAATTGAGATGCCCAAGGCCGCAAAACCAACCACCGTTTCAACTAACAAATCATTCTTTGTTGAAAACAGGTCTTGTTCAAAGCAACCATGCAAGGTGCAGGGGCAACCCAAAAAGAAATGAAACGCGCAAGTGCTGAAACAACTCTGCAGCAAGGAATCAACCAAAAGGGAAGTTTCTCCGCTAATTCTTTCATGCGTTTTGCTAAATAAAATAAGAAAATAAGAATAAAGTTAGAGAAGTTGAAGAAAGAAGAAAATAAAATAAAATGAAAACCCCAAAAGAAAAGCAAATCATGATAGCATAGGACCTCATTCCTTAAACATCTCGGCGTAACCCGTGGAACTTTCCCGGCATAACCCGATGACCTTTCCGGCATAACCCGATGAACTTCCCGGCATAACCCGCGGACCTTTCCCGGCATAACCCGATGACCTTTCCGGCATAACCCGATGACTTTCCCGGCATAACCCGTGGACCTTTTCCGGCATAACCCGATGACTTTCCCGGCATAACCCGTGGACCTTTTCCGGCATAACCCGATGACCTTCCAGGAATAACCCGATGACTTTCCCGGCATAACCCGTGGAACTTTCCCGGCATAACCCGATGACCTTCCCAGCATAACCCGTGGACCTTTCCCGGCATAACCCGATGACCTTCCCCGCATAACCCGTGGACCTTTTCCGGCATAACCTGATGACCTTCCCGGCATAACCCGATGACCTTCCCAGCATAACCCGATGACCTTTTAGGCATAACCCAATGACCTTCCCGGCATAACCCGCATAACTTTTCCGGCATAGCCCGATGACTTTCCCGGCATAACCCGTGGACCTTTCCCGGCATAACCCGATGACTTTCCCGGCATAACCTGATGACCTTCCCGGCATAACCCGATGACCTTCCCGGCATAACCCGATGACCTTCCCGGCATAACCCATGGACCTTTTCCGGCATAACACGATGACTTTCCCGGTATAACCCGTAGACCTTTTTCGGCATAACCCGATGACTTTTCCGGCATAACCCGATGACTTTCCCGGCATAACCCGTGGACCTTTTCCTGCATAACCCGATGACCTTCCCGGCATAACCCGGTGACCTTCCCGGCATAACCCGATGACTTCCCCGACATAACCCGTGGACCTTTTCCGGCATAACCCAATGACTTTTCCAGCATAACCCGATGACCTTCCCGGCATAACCCGATGACTTCCCCGGCATAACCCGTGGACCTTTTCCGGCATAACTCGATGACTTTTCCGGCATAACCCGATGACCTTCCCGGCATAACTCGATGACTTCCCCGGCATAACCCGTGGACCTTTTCCGGCATAACCCGATGACTTTTTCGGCATAACCCGATGACTTTTTCGGCATAACCCGATGACTTTTCCGGCATAACCCGTGGACCTTTTCTGGCATAACCCGATGATTTTCCCGGCATAACCCGTGGACCTTTTCCGGCATAACCCGATGACTTTCCCGCTCTAACCCGCGGACCTTTCCGGCATAACCCGGCTATTTCCCAGCACAACCTGGATCCATTCACAAGGATACAATACTAAATCGAATGCTTGAATATGTGTCACAACTAACTCACGAAATTTTCCTAGTGAAAATTGGGGCAGAAAATTTCGTTCATTTGTCTTTGATGTCTAAGCAGGAATGACTTCGAGGCACAGGATTCAAGATGACCAAAAGGATGAGTCTCAATCCAGTAGAAAAGAACAAAAAAAAAGAAATGAGCTCGAACATTGGAGCAAACAAAGGTGCGGACTGCTCGAGATCTGATTGAAGTCACAAGCCCCGCCAATCCTGTTCTGCTAAATGTCGCAGAAAGAAACAAGCACCTACAACTCGCGAGCATCAAGATTCAGATCGAAGTCTATGGCAAAATCAGCTAAGACTCAAGATCAAGTTTTCAAGAGAATTATAGATAGGAATCTTGTAACTCATTGTTTGATAGGCATAGCTAACTTAGCTACAATTTTCCTTTGGTGTAATAAGGAGGTCAGTAAGCAGTAGCAGCAGCAGCAACAACAATAACAGTAAAACCACAGCTTCACGGTAGTCCCAGCTACCGAAACTTCCCGAACTACATTGACCTGATTCCCTTTTAGCCAGGGATACGTAGGATGCCTCCCGAAGCAAAGGCTCGGTCAAACTCTTTCAAAATACTTCACACGGTGTACTCGAACGGGCAAAAATCGCTCGTATCCGCTCATTTATCTTTGCACGAAAACTCTTCGTGTTTCCGGGCAAAGAGGGGCAGCTGTGAGCACGTGATTTTTGCCCTATATGAGAATCACTCCCAAAAATTCAAAATAAAATAGTTTTGTGTTGTGTGTGATTTTTTGTGGATTTTTGTGTTATTTTCCTTATTGTTTGCATTTGTCTGTGCTCGTTTATTTGTTAAATTAATATAAAATACAAAAATATGTTGCATTTACATTTAGGATTTATTAGGAGTAATTAAGTTTTATCTTTTACAAAAATAA
The DNA here is from genome assembly GCA_026770625.1 of Nicotiana glauca. Classification (NCBI taxonomy): domain Eukaryota; kingdom Viridiplantae; phylum Streptophyta; class Magnoliopsida; order Solanales; family Solanaceae; genus Nicotiana; species Nicotiana glauca. The sequence goes on along the minus strand of MU705266.1, from coordinate 30,966 downwards.
AAATCACAAAAATAATACACTTTGCATTTTAGCATTTAAAGGTCTAGTTGTGTGATTTATTTCAAATTGGTATTTAATGGTGTGTTAATTGTTAGTAGCAGTTAATTGGATTTTTGGTAATTTAATCTAGGATTTTTAATGTTTTTAAATTAGGAAATAAAAAGAAAATGAAAGAAAAAAGGAGAGAAATCGGACTGGGCTGTCCAAATTGAACAAAAAAGAGGCCCAAAATTCCAGCCCATTTGTCGCCCAGTTCAAAACGTCTCCAAGACGTCAAAACGACGTCCTTTTGTCACATCCCATCCTGACCGTTGATCTACTTGATCAACGGTCCAGATCCCATCCCTCAACCCTTAACCAAACCCGACCTGACCCGTTTACCTCACAACCGGTCCAAGTCCCCACCCCACTTAACTAAACGACCCCGTTTCGGATTGGTTCGCTTGATCTTAGCCGTTGGATGTTGTAATCCAACGGCTCAGAATGATCATGGCATTTTTAATTCATCAAAGACCCCCCAAACCCCATTCACCCGTCTCATTCCTAAACCCTTCCCCTTTTGTCTCCCTCAACGAACCAAACAAGACCCCCCCCAAACCCTAGCCGCCATCCCATCCCCTCACCGTAAACCCGGCGGCAACGACGCCGATGCTCGCCAAACTTACACCCCTGAACCACCCTAATCCCCCCTCTCCAAATCCACACTCCGCTAACCTCGAATCTTATTAGGCCATCTCGATTCTTCGATTGAAGAACCGAGCAAAACCTTAGCCGCCTCTGGACCACCCCACACTCACACCCTTTGACCACTAGACCACCCTCCTCCCAAATCCACGCCTGGTTTCCCTCGAATGTTGGCCTAGGTCCTCGAATTTGGAATCTGCGACGAACCCTAAAATCCCAAAATGGGTGAGTGGAGATATTGTCAACAGATTGGGTCTATTTGGACTTTATTCGTATGTTTTTGCTAAAAAAAAGCACACGAATAATGTCCAAGTGGACCAAAATTGGAGAAGTTCGGAGAATTTGAGTTGTATTTTTGTTGAACCGATCTCAGGTACTTCTATTTCCATTTTTTCTTGTTTATTTTGAGTCATTTGATGTCGTCATGTTCTCCTACTACCCCTTTTCTTTCGATTTCTTCCTCTTCACAGTTTCGCCATTTCAGCCTGTATAATTAGGTCGATTGTTTGGTTGTTCGTATACGGTTAGCGACTATGAATAAATTGTATGTTAGTTAATCCGTTACGAACTGGATACGAATGTTAATCGATAATTAAAACTTTACTGATTTTGATTTTAAGTTTGTGTTGAAATTTCTGTTTGCATTTTTGTTTGAGGATTTGGTTTGCCTTGCTGATTGCTCGACTCACTAGTTAAGCTCACTGTTAATTGATTTTGTTTGGGTTTGTTTAATCCTAATGTGCTTATTGCTTAGTTTATTGGATAATTGGATAGTTTTGAGTTTAAGATTACATCTTAGTTGAGTTTACATTCAGAACTTAGGTTGGTTATAGCTACATTCCTAATGAAGTTTTCAAGGGTGATTTGAAATCTGGAGAAATTGAAAGTGGTCTGATGAGTGGTCTGTCAGGTGATACCAGTGGACCAATAAGTTAATACATAGTTTAATACACCTTAGGGTCAGAAAGAAAAAGATATCACATGGGCACCATTGTTACAAAGTCTGAAGCAATTAAAACAGAAAACATGCTGCCCATACTTTGTTAAAATAGGAAAATAGGCTGCCCATACCCCTGTGATTTAATAAAGAGAGAAACAGGTCAGTGGTGCTACTGACTAGTGTTTTAATATTCTGAGTGGGGAATTCAGGGAATATCATGGGGGGAAAAATGTTACCCTAGGGGTTTGAATGTTTTAAACAGGCTGGAAAGAGGGCTTTAGTTTGGATATATATAGAAGGGGGTGCTGGAGAATAGACAGGGGGTTCAAAAAAAAGGGAAAAAGGGGGAGAGGGTTTGGAGATTGAAATTTCTTTTCTTCTTGGCCTCCAATTTTGAAATCCAACTTGCTAAGGCTACATTGGTTCAGTGAATGTGAGGAAGGAACTTCACTTATCCTTTATTGATTTTGAAGGTTGAAAATCAAAAGACAACTGCACTGTTTTACTGTTGCATTGAATCTGTTTTCTGGAGTGATTTTCTACAAATTCTTTATAGTGTTGAAATAGCTTTGGGTATCCGCTAGTTTAAAGTTTGAAATCAAGTTTATTTGGGCTTTTCTAGTTCATGCTTGGTTTGGTTTGATGCTGTTCGGAGTGTGTCTATATTTCTTCTGAACCTTGAAACTGTCCTGTGTTTAACTCTGTTGGTGCTACTTCCATCTTGTTGCTGCTGACTTCTTCTTCCTTTGTAAACATTTCCAGGTACATGTCTTTGAATCTCAGCATCATGTAAAGTGTAGCTGAAATGAAATAAAAATGGGAGTCCAGCTTCATTGGAAATTTCAATAGCTACTGAATTTCCTTCATAATCACATTTAATGGTTTAAATTGTAATGGACTGTTTATTAATGTATAATGGATTGATGGGGCGGGATTGTTGAATCTGTTCCCATGAACATGTGAATTTCATGGCTTCCAATTGTAATTAATTCTAGTTCACGATTACTAGTTATAAAATAGAGTGTAGTTGATCTATTTTCAGTGGTCATAGAATAGTCTTGAATATTTTATATGTCATAAAACAGGTTCGAACAGTTCAAATAGAAATCAGTGTGTTGATTTAACATGTCTAGTTCTGAAATTGCAAGTTCATTTGAGTGAATAACATCAGTTTGAGTAGCGTCGAATCATGTTAGTAAATAATGTTAGCTCTTAAAATGTTAGTAAGTAGCGTTATCTCTTAACGTTAATGTTTAAGCATTCGTTATTTTCAAAGGTTATAAGAACAATTTCAATTGATTCTAGTTGTATGTAGGGCAAAGTGAAGTACTATAATCAAATCACCTCAATTGGGAATTCGATCCGTGCTTCAGGTTTAATTATCACCCTTAGGGATACTTCGTAATTCACCAGTAGACTGATGTGAGCTCTAGAACTTAGAATTAAACTTGGTCAGAATATTGTATTAATTTGTTCATCCTTGGACAGTTAGTGAAATGATTAGGCTCAAATAAGATTATAATGGTTGAAATATAATGCTGGATTTGGACACGATGGCGTTTAAACAACGATAGCTGAGTAGGGCATTTTCTTTCGTTCTTAGAGACAAAAATAAATAGATAGAAATCATAGTCACTTTAGAATATCCTTAAATAAAAATGAGACGAGCCTCGCCAAATAAAACACATAACTTGCGGGGCCCTCAGTAAATGTATATATTAAAATACTTAGAATACGGGATGAGTCGTCTAGCGAACTTCACGGCCTTCCCCAAAGATAATAACGCGTTAGACTCTTTAGGAGCGATTTTACTTAAATTACATTCTTAAATTTGGGTGCACATTTACGTGATCCAAATCCAAATCCCAACGGAATCGGAATGTATTAACAATCACGGGTGCATTGATTGCGACACGGTTCGAGATGCATTTTTATGACGTTGTGATTCTATTTAAAAATAATAATAAAAGCGGTTTAAAGTTAATAAAAGCACATAAGTTATAACATGTATTAAAAGCAGATATTTAGCCATTACAACAATTTAAGCGACCGTGCTAGAACCACGGGATCCGGGGGTGCCTAACACCTTCCCTCGGGTTAACAGAATTCCTTACTTAGAATTCCTGGTTCGCAGACTTCATTTGGAAAGTCAAAATATTTCCTCGATTTAGGATTCAAGATAAACCGGTGACTTGGGACACCTAAAGCCAAACCTTTCCCAAGTGGCGACTCTGAAATAAATAAATGATCCCATTTCGAATATTGTCACCTAAAATGGAAAAACTGCCTTGTACATTTATCCTTCAGGATAGGTGCGCAAAAAGGAGGTGTGACACAACACATGCAACTTGAAGATGAAAAAGGAATATCATGCACAACATTTCTCTTGCAGCATCGGCATTGGTATCACATATATTCCTTCCACCTTTCTTTAGTGCCTTGTCAAGTACATAGCTCTTTCTTGGGTGATTTCTTCTTCAAAATGGATATGCTCTGTCAGTTTGAAGCAAACTCCATTGGCTTTATGTTGTAACTTGATATGCACTTGAAATCAAAGTTGCTTGCTTCAAATTGTCTGGGACGCACTTTCTTGTAAGGAATTCTTGTCGTCCTCTTAACTTCCCAAATTATCTATCCCATTTTCACACAGTTCGAGCTTCATATGATCTCAAAATGTTCAAATCTGTACTTATTTCCCACAAATATCCCTATCATCTTCAAAATTGTTTGATTGATTCATGATTAAACTAACTTTTAAGACCAGACCTAGAATTATGCGTGCATGTCATGTTAGTAGATTCAGCAGGAAAAGAACTATAGAAGGAAAAGAGAACTAGACAAAAATGACTAGAAATAATAGAAAACAGAAAATTGCATTAGACAGGCGGTGAAAGGGTTTGAGCAACAAAATAAACAAAACATACTGGGTTACGACCTTGGAAAAACCTAAACAACACTAAAAGGTGTGCTACGACTAAATTAACTAGGCAAAATAAAAGGATAGAAAGGTTTGAGTCACAAGACAATATCCGGATTACAACCCTGAAATAACCCGGATAATAGAAATGACAACAAAATAAATCACCAGAACTCTTCCCCGGCTAGCCCAGAAAGGAGCGTCTTTCCAATTTCCAAGCTCGGCATCTTAGCCACTAAGTTCCACATCAATATTATCCAGACCATTAGCAACTCCAATATCATTAACTTCAGTCAGCAAGTTCCCAAGGGGATTTGCATACCCCCTGTCACTGTCTTTGATCACAATTATCCCTTCTTGAATCATTATTTCTATTTCCCATTTCAAAGAACGACAATCTTTGATGCTATGCCCTTGGACATTAGAGTGGTACATATACCGTACAGTATGATCAAAACTTTTTGCATATGGGTCTGGAGTATAACCGAGGAGCGGCTCAATCAGGCCAGAATGTTTTAACTTCTCAAACAGGCTTGTGTAGGATTATTGGCGTGAAACTATTTCTTTTCCTTTGTTTTCTTCTACACCCTTGGCTTGAATGTGGGTTATATGGCACTTGAAAATTTTGTGGAGGCTGGTGGTGATTCTGTGGTGCTCGTGCTCGCCTTTAGGAGTGACCTAGTGGTTGGATAGGTGGTCAGAAGTTGTTCGAAGGATAATATTGAGGTGGATTATGTGGAGCCCGGGATAGGGTCGGTATTGAGGCTGAAAGCGTTTAGCAGGAATCCCCACTGGATCCTGTCATTGGTGGGAATCAACAACATCTTTTCTATCAATCGGAGAACTGACCCGAGCAACTTGTTCGTTCCATCTGAGCCAAAACTCCCTAAAACTTCCCTCAGGTTTCTTTTCTATATGAGATAGAGAAGAGTAGTCTGGGATAATAGCTAAATTGTACTGATAGTACCGAATAAAATCTTGAGCCATGTCACCCCATGCATGCCACTTACTGACATCTTGACGAGTAAACCACTCCAAGGCTTCCCCACTCAAACTCTCACTGAAATGTGCCATCAACAATTCATCTTTCCCGCAAACTCTTCTCATTTCAATGCAATAACCCTTCATATGGGCTACTGGATCTCCACGCCCATCATACAAATCAAATTTTGGCATCTTAGACCCAGCTGGCAGCTGGATGTTAGGACACAAGCACAAGTCGTTGTAAGGCACGCTCACCTAGCTCTCTATTCCTTGTATGTTTCTTAAAGACTGCTCTAAGATTTTCACCTTCCTGGATATCTCATCTTGCTCCACTGTCTTAGAAGGTTTTTCAGTTTTACAGAGGCTCAAAATGAGGAGCGTGAGAGTATGGATCCTAGACCTTGAAAGTTGGTTCTGGAGCACAGTGTTGGGCATCAGGGACTTTAAACATAGTCTCTCTAGAGGATCGAGCAAAAGTAGCTGGTGGAGGGCTACAAAAACATGAATGGTCAAATGAGCGAGATATGAGGTGATTTTGGCTGGTGGAGTGTGAAAAGGTTGTGGGGAGATATCAGCAACAGTGGGAATCTGGATTTGTGACAATGGCAGAACGGTGACAAGGCTTTCAGGGTATTTAATAGGAAATAATGGTAGAGGACGCCCACTAATCCAGGCTTGGTATATTTCGTTCATCTGTCCTTTCAACCTTAAGACCTCTTCTTTCAACTCAGATTCTGATTCAACAATTCCCTTAGACGGATCAATAACCCCTATGTCCAAGTCTTTGCTAGCCATGGCTTCTTTGCTCTTTGACCTTGTGTTGTATGGATGGATTACTTAAGAACCACAAATCAACCACCCTTCTGCTCAATGAAGATAACAAAAGGAACAAAATGGGATCATCCTGTAAACGTTACGTCATTTAACATAAGATAATCTCATATTATGTGCAATGCACCTAGTCACAGTTATCAGTTCTAGAATGACTTCGAGGGTCACAAGATCACTTGGCATCATCCCAATTTGTTCATTTCAATCTTCTCTTTTCTTTTCTTTTGTATCACTTTTTGGCTTGCTCATTTTCTTTCCTCTTTTTTCTTCTAATTATTGCTCTTTTTTTTCCTCTCATTTCTCACATCCCATAATTTTATATCTTTTTTTTTGTTTCTTTTTTTTCCCTTTTTTTTTAATAAAAAAAATAATTCGATCGAACCCTATGTAGGTTGCCTACATATCATGATGCCGCATGAATCAGATCTTTGCGTAGTTTGGAAAATTAATGAATAAATTAAACTAAAAAATAAATATCTTTTTGGATTATTCATTTACAACTTTTTTCGATTTTGAAATATAAAACAAGAAATACGATAACGAAAGACTTGACAAGATAAACTATACTACGACAAACTCTGACACCAACTAAAAGAATTAGTACTCATGAACATGACTATAAAGTATAAGACAACATAAAAATAATCAGACTCAAAACATAAAAAGTCTCCTTTAGCCAGCTCTTGAATGTAGCGATCCTGACGGTATGGTCTTGGGGTGTCTGTCATGCTCAAACTTTGGTAAGTCGATCCACATCTGTATAAGAAAACTAAAACCAAATAGAGTTAAAGATTTAGAACACTACGTGAGACAATAACACTACCTATTGGACGTGTGCAGGACATGATTGTGGCTATTTTTGCAAAATGGCTTATGTGGCCAAAAGGTGGCTAGAAGTGCAAACTCAAAAAAAGTGACCTCTAAGACATGGAAAAATTACTTTGCAGAAATGACTCATTTTATAGAAATGGTCTATGTGGATAAGAATGGCTAAGCATGCAAATTCAACATAATGGACCTTAAACAGAAAGAACACCTTATTATGGACTTAGAACTCTAAACATGGGTCAGTGAACCACTTTTGCGAAAATGATCCCATTTTGCAAAATAGCCTATGTGGCCAAAAGCGGGTAGAGATGCAAATCAGACAAAGATGAGCTTTAAAGTAAAGAAACACCTAATTATGGATTGAAAGCTCTCCAGACACAATTAAACAAAATAATTTGCAAAAATAACCCTATTTTGCAGAATGATCGATGTGGCCAAAAGTGGCTAGACATGCAAGATTTGGATAAGATCCCGTGAAGCCAAGAACCTAGGACTCACTAGGAAGACCTGACCCTATGTGGTTTGCCTAAGTATCCCGTCTCAAGAGACGAGAATCAAGTTCGCGTAGTTCGGGAAGATTGGATACGGACAAGAATTAAAAAAACAATTAATTTGGAGAAAACATTTTTTGTCTTTTTTTTTAAAATGATGGGAAAGTGCAAAATATTTTTTTGGATTTTTTATTTTCCTTTTTTTTGTCTTTTTCTTAAAAAATGTGAAAGAAAAACATAAATGGGCCCTACTTCCTTTGTTTTCACACTTCACTATTTTTTTTTCATTTACCCTCAACCATCATTGGTCCGCCAAATGACCTTTTTTACCCTTTAAGATTGCAACATTTAGCACATTGGATGCATCAGGATGGTCTTTTAGTTTTGGGTACACTTGTTCTAGACGAACCCAACCCCTGTGTTGAGTCCCCTAAGTCAAATACACGTTATGCAAACAAACATTCTTACTAGGGGTTCGGCATGAGGTTATGTTATTTTATGTTTAAACCTGGGGTTGTGTTCTAGACCTAGCTTACCCGAGCGAACAACGCGAGCTGAAGAGGGGGCAATGTGCCGGGAGCACGAAAGTCTGCCCGGCCTTGTTGCTGGCCCTGCCCCATTCTAATTGGTATGAATTTTAATAGAAAGTGGGCCACGCATACGTGTGCACCATATTTTAGAATATTCAGAAGGGTGGCGTAATAAGGCATTTTAATATTATTCAAATAATATCGAAATGGTAAATAAACAACAATTAACATATTAGGTTCATAGAAAATACAGTAGTATTAACAATAAATAAAACAAAATAAAATCATGTTAAAAAGCTCGAATTCTTGAACCCTAAACCAGATATTTTGGGTTCTTATCCCCAGCAGAGTCGCCAGAGCTGTCATACCTCCTTTTTTTTACCCCGAAAAAGGGTATATAGGGGAGTTTTTCCAATTAAAGTGACAATAATCGAAACAAGATTAATTATTAGATTCAGAGTCGCCACTTGGGATAATTTATGGTATCCTAGTCATCGGTTTAAAATCCCGAATCGAGAAACTTTTACTCTTATTATGGTCTGCGAACACAGATATCCGGGTAAGAAATTCTGTTAATCCGAGAGAAGGTGTTAGGTATTCCCAAGTTCCGTGATTTTAGCACAGTCGCTTTGATCATACTTGGTCTTGGCTTAATCAAATTTTCTAATTACTTATTTTAGAATCTATGTGCATTCACCTCTTTTACTTAAGAAATTATCTTAAAATAGGTCACGCGCACGTGTACCCGTTTGTTTGGTGCAACAAGAATCATGTCACGCGTACGTGTCCACAATTAATCATGCTTTATTAATATTAAGAATATTTGGCTGAAGTTGCGCGAATGCATACCTCGATTTTGTTTTTAGGATCGTAATTATGTCACGTGAATATGTACACAATCACGACGATAGATTAAGTCGCGCCTAAAGCAAGCTATGAATATTCATTTTAGAAACCGTAATTAGGTCACGCGGATGTGTACTTAATTACGATAATAAATTCAAAACGCGCCTAAAGATTCGCCTACCTGGGTGTGGCCGGCCTAATCATGCTCCTAACAGTTATGGAAGAAGAGTAGAGATAATAAAATAAACTAAAATAAATAAATGAAGGTCAGTTCATGCTAATTTCTTTTAATTCCATTCGGACCTTCTATATAAGTTTGCTTTCAATTAAAGGTGTAATTGATAAAACCTGAAACAAATTATGCTGCCCTAGGACCTTCTATATAAGTTTGCTTTCAATAAGATTTTAGAGATTACAAGATTGAAAAATTTATAAACGGCCGAACTTTATTTTAAAATATGAAAACACTGAAAATTATTTGAAATTTGTTTGGTTTTGTTCTTGGAGTTCCTTTGTTAGTCAGAATTTCTAAAAGCTCCAAAGATTCGTGCTCATCTGGGTTTGTAGACTGGTTTGAAAGAAGCCGGGTTTGGTTAGGTTGTTGAGCTGAGCTGCTACTGTTGCTAATTCTTCATTCTCTTTGTTTTTCTCTTGACTTCCAGGTATCTTTCGAACCATGGATAACACATGAGGTGTAACGTGCAATTTGAATGAAGATACATGATGAATACAATTTGTTTTACTGAATTTTATTTCCCTGCTTCTCCATTTCAATCTTGTTTTTTAATAATTTAATATTATGTGTATCTATTAGCTTTTTCATGTTGTGGATGTGGTATAAGGTAAATTGCCTATGGTTTTCGTCTAATTCTGCTGAAGGCTAGTGTGATTTCTAGATTCAAGTTAGTTGCATGTTAATCTCATGGGATTTTTTTGCTACTTCTTGTATTAGAGAGGTTTCGATTGAGGCTTAAAGTTCATACAATTATTTATAAGTCAACTTGGGACTGAATTTAGTTCGAAAGCTGTGCAGCTTTGTCTTCATGTCATTAGCTTAATTGAATTTAAAACTTTACTTATCTTAAACGTGTAATGTGGTTTTAGTAGCCTTTAAAGCTTATTTTCACATCATTTTGACTGTGCATTGATGATAATCAATTGGGCTCAAATGGTCTCTTCAAGTTTTAAATGTTGTCATACTCTTCAGTTTTTCGTTCTTTTTTTTTATAAGAGTTGGATTTATTTTGGGCCTGGACTTTGAGGTCATGGAAACTGTATGCCTTATGATGCTTGGGCCTATTTTTCGAGCCTCATTTATCATTTAACTGCTGCTGCCAGCTTTGTCTATTGCAGGCGTGGCCCAAATGCTTGAAAGCCCAGCGTATTTTTAGTAGTTGCGTAAATATGGATTCAATCTTAGGTTAAATTATTTCTTACAGTTAATTTAAGGTGTGCCATATCCACAAACTTATGGCCCTCAAAGACTAGATCAAGAAATCACTTTAAGAATAATTTGAGGCGTGCCATGCCAAATCGAACTGTCAAACCCATGGCCCTCAGATAATTAATACTAACTCTTTTAAAGCCGGGTTTGCCATCAATTGAATTTTCCATGGCCTTCGCAAACGTTGTTGTTAATTTGACCAATCGTAATTTGCTCTAGGCCCGATTTAGATTAGTGTTGTGATTATGTATACGTTCACGTAATATAATTGCAAAGTTAACTCTAAAAAAGACTCGAGGGATGCGTTCACGCAACTTCAACCAAACTTTCTTAATAAATGAACAAAACATTATTAACTGTGGACACGTTCGCGTGACATGATTTTTGATGCACCAAAGGAAAAGAGTGTACGTACGTGTAACTCAATTCTTTAATTACGAACAAATCAAGTGATTAATAAAGGTAAAAAGATAAATGCATATAGGTCCTAAAATAAGTAATAAGACAACTTAAGCCAAGTAATTATCACTAAGCGACCGTGCTAGAACCACGGAACTTGGGAATGCCTATGTAATGCCCTGACTGGTTTTTTTGCCTTTTAGAACCCCGTTCCCTTAAATAAGACTTCCCGCGCTTGCTTTAGATAATTTATAACTTGCGAGGATGGTTGGTTCGGGAGTTGGAAGAGTTTTGAGTAAAAATATGTCCAATTGTTTCTTTAAGATTCTCTTAAAAGACCAAGTTTGACTTCGGTTAACTTTTTGGGAAAACGGACCCCGATTTGTGATTTGACGGTCCCGGAGGGTCCGTGGTAAAATATGGGACCTGGGTGTATGTCCGGAATCGAATTCCGAGGTTCCTAGACCGTGTAATGAATTTTTATTGGAAATTGTTAAATTAAATTTTAAAGAATTAAAGAAACTAAGAAATCATTGATTTCCTAGGTACCGAGCTCAAATTTTGGTTTTGAAGCTTGGTACAGGTCTGAAATATCTGTTAAGACTTGCCCGTAAAGTTTGGTGTCAATCTGAGTAGTTTAAGGGCATTTAGGCCCTTTAGAAGAGAATTAAGAACTTGAAGTTCAATAGTTTGATTCATTTGGTTTTAGGGGGTGATTCCAAGATTTAGCGTTGTTTTGAGTGTTCTGAGGGTTCGAGTAGGTCCGCCTCATGATTTCAGACTTGTCGGTATGTTCGGACGGGGCTCCGGAGCCCCGAGCATCAGACGAGCGAGGTTCGAGCGAAGTAGGAAAGTTGAAGAATAGCTGAAGGTTTGCTGCTTCTGGCATAACCACATCTGCGGTTCTAGGACCGCAGAAGAGGAACCGCAGATGCAGTCAACCCATCGCAGAAGCGGCTAATGGCCAGGCCAAGGGAAACTGCAGAAGCGACTTCAAAACCGCAGGAGCAGTTCCGCAAAAGGGGTCCCCAGACCGTAGAAGCGGTCCAGTCGTCTTAGGCCAGCTCCGCAAAAGCGGCTTCGAATTTGCTGAAGTGGTTCCGCTGAAGCGGGACCCAGACCGCAGAAGCGGTCCAGACATATTGGGCTAGATCCACAGAAGCGAGCCCCGGTCCGCAGAAGCGGTTTTCGCAGAAGCGGTCATCGCACCGCAGAAGTGGAAATCGCTAGGCAGTGAGTTCATTTAATACGAACTCAAAGGCCATTTATTTCATTTCTACTCCACACTTAGGCGATTTGGGGGCTTCCAAAGAGAGTATTTCAACATAGCACTTCAAGGTAAGTTAATTCCACCTATTATTAGTTTGAATACATGTATATTAAGTTGATTAAACACTAAAAATTAGGTGAAATCAAGGGGGTTTGAGCTAGACCTAGGGTTTAAGTAAAATCAATATTTGACCACGAAATTTGTTATGAAATGAACTAGAATTCATATATTATTGATCCTTAGGTTATAGAGAACAACTTTCTTCGAAACAATCTTGGAATCCGCACACGTGGGTCCGAGGCCGGAATTTTGGAAACTTGTGGAAAAGGTTGGAAAATTACTTAAATAGTTGGGATTCGACCTTGTAAACCTTTATTGACTAGTTCTTACTTTATTTAACTAGTTTGTGATCGTTCAGCTCCGAATTGAGGGATTGGGCTTGTTCTTGATATTGGAAGTGCACTTTGGAGCGAGGTGAGTCTCCTTTCTAACCTTGTAAGAGGGAATTGTCCCCATAGGTGTAATAAATGAGTATTTGCTACTAAATGCGGGGGCTACGTACGAACTAGGTGATGAGAGTCCATGCGTAGCTACTATGATATTAATTTCTTGGGTAGTTTTGGACCCACATCATGCCAAATTTGGAGATATCTCTTATTTAAATTGCCAATATGATCATTTATGATATGCTAAAGACTTAAGGGAAATAAGAAGTGAACATATGAATTTGTTGAACCTTTGTAAGTGTTTTCGTGTATATACATGAGCCTTTGTGCGCATTCTTGATGTTTCTTGATATTTATGGATCGGGCCGATCGCCTCTGTGTGAATAGATGCATCTATGGTTCGTGCCGTTCGACCCTCGGCATTGCATAGTTTATTTTCTGTTGGAGCGGGCCATCGACCTCGGCATGATTGGGCATGATATATATATATATATGTATGTTGAATATTAGACATGACATGCTCACTTGCTAAGTATTTGAAATGTAAATGATGACTGAAATATGGTTAAGCACATGATTATTGCTTTATCATTATTACGTGTAAATTATTGGAGACTATCATGCTTAGCATAGCACATTATTATTATATTATCTTGACCTAGTAAGCATCAAGTCGACCTCTCGTTTCTACTTCTCCGAGATTAGACGGGATACTTACTGGGTACATATTGTTTATGTACTCATACCACACTTCTGTACTTAATTGTACAGAACCTGAGACAGATACATCTGGTTACCGGTCCGGTGCGCGCCCTTGAGTTTGTGGCAGAGACTTCCATGGTGAGCTGCTTCCTTCCTATGCCGCTCAGCAGTCGGATGGAGTCTTCCTTTACTTTTGCTGTCTTTCTTTGTTTCAGACAGTAGGATAGAGATATTTGTTTGTATATTCTACTAGATGCCCGTACTTGTGACACCAGGTCTTGGCGCACACGCATTGGTAGACTTACTTTTAGGTTGTATCATTATGTTATTTACATTATCTATCACTTTTTGTTTTCGGATCTAAATTCGGATATTTGTTTCACTTAAATTCTGATAAAATTAACTTAAGAAGTTAGAAATGTTCCGCATTGGCTTGCCTGGCAACGATGTTGGGCGCTTTCATGACCTATTGTGCAAATGGGTGGTGACATCCTAACACCTTCTCCCGGGTTAATAGGATTCCTTATCTAGAATTTCTGGTTCGCAGACTTTAAAAAAATAAATTTTTCTCGATTTGGGATTTTAAAATAAATCGGTGAGCTGGGACAACAAATATACTATTCCAAGTGGCGACTCTGATAAATTAAATAATCTCATTTCGAATAATGTCACTTTAGTTGGAAAAAACTCCCTTATATACCACCTCGGGTGGTGTAGAATTGGAGGTGTGACAGCTCTGGTGACTCTGCTGGGGAAAAGAACCCAAAATCTATGGTTCAGGGTTCAAAAATTCGAGCTTGTTAATGTGATTTATATTTGTCTTTATTGTTGATATTACTATATTTTGTGGACTTAATGTGCTAATTGCCATTTACCGCTTTGATGTTACTTAAATTTTATTTAAATATCTTCTTACGCCTCCCTTCCGAGTCTTCTAAAAAATGGTGCTCACGTCCGCGTGACCCACTTTTATGTTAGATTTATGCCAAATAGAACGGGGCTGGGCAAGCAACAAGGCCGGGTACAATTTCGTGCTCCCGGTACGTTTCCCGCTCCTCGACTCGAGTTTGTCCACTCGGCTAAGCTAGGTTTAGAACACAACCGTAAGTTTAAACTTAGAATAACATAACCTCATGTTGGATCCCTAGTAGGAACGTTTATTTGCATCACGTGTATTTGGCATTGGGGACTCAATACATGGGTTGGATCCGTCTAGGACAGGTGTACCCAAAATAACCGACCATCCTAATGCATCCTACATGCTACATGAATATTTATTTATTTCAGATTGCATGTTGACCGACTTATGAATAATGAAGAAAAGTTGGGAAAGAGAATTGAGGGCTAAGGGAGATAATTGCCTGTTTGAAGAAACCCGATGAACAAAAGTATCGAAACTCTCCCGAAATATTAAAAAAAAATTTGTTTTAACAAATATTTGGTATTGTTTTTATTATGTCAAAATTGATCGAACAACGCGGGTCTGATTCTCATCGGATGTCAGATACGTAGACAAATCTCATCGGTTTCAGCCCCAATTTTCAAAACTTCCAAAAAAAATATATTTTCTTTTAGTTCCTTCTTCAGAAATCTTTCCTTAGAAAATTAAAAAAAACCAAAAAAAGGGGAAATATTCTTTTCTTTCTTTAAAATTATTTCTTTCATAAATGTCAACAAAAAAAAAAATTCAAAAAATTGAACACCAAAAATATTTTTTTGCTTTTCTTTAGAAGTACTTTGTAAATAAATAAAAGCTCAGAAATTCAAAAAAATTTCTTAAAAGTCCCTCTTTCAAAAATTAAGAGAAAACATCCAAAATCTAAAAAAAAAATATTTTTCTTTATTATTTAGAAAAAGAGAAAACAAATGAAAATTCAAACAAAAATATTTTCTTTATACTTTTAAAATTCCCAAAGTTCAAATAAAAAAAAAAAAAAATTTTAGAATTTTTTTTTTCAAAAATAATCAAAATCAAAATTAAAAATCCAAAAAATAAATTCCTTTCTTTTTTTAAAGCATTTTTTTAGAGAATTCCAAAAATAAAAATAAAAAAATATAAATATTTTTATTTTGTCTTAAAGCTTTCAAGGTCTGAGTTTTATAAAAAGTAAAAAAAAAAAGAGTTAGTTTATTTATTCCATTCCCGATCTTTCCCGAACTTCGCAAGATCTGATTCATGCGGGGTCATGATGCGTAGGCAATCCTCATCGGATTCGATCATAGCCATAGAATTAATTATGTGAAGAATAAACTGAAAAAAAAGAGGAGAAAAAAAAATTAAAAAAAAGGAGAAAACGACTAGAAATAAAAGAGTGACAAAAAAAAGAGTGACAAAAATAAAAGAGCGGCAAGAACGAGATGGAAAAAAAAAATCGAGATTGATTAAAGAGAGACAGAAATGAAGAAAAGAGGTATAGAATGAAAAGGACTAGTTAAGGTCGGGATGAAACATGCAACCGTTCAAACACATGGTAGAGCGTTTAACTGTTAGGTGCATTGCATCCCAATGTGCGATTTCCTATATGTTAAATGTTTCAAAACTAACAAGGTTGTTGGGTGTGCAAATTAGACAGGTTTTGGTGGTTGGTTTTTTTGGTATTCTAACCTCCCTTCCTTCACAAGATCCAGAGGCACAGATGGCGTCCGCAAGCAATCTACTAATTATCGGTCCTGAGGATAGCCCAACATCGGCTATTCTGCAGCTAGAATCAGCAGCTGCTGTTGACATCCAATTTTTTCTATATATTTTCAAGATGCAAAATAACTTCAAAATGACATATATATGCATATGTAAGCATATTCAAGTGTTTTATTATTTTTCCATAATTATAAAGATTTTTAAATCAATTTATTCTTTCTTTTTATCCATGAAAACCCAATAATCATTTTCAAAATTATTTTTTTTGGTAAATAATCCATTGGATTTTCATATTTATGCTAAAATATAGCTAAGGTAATTTTTACAAATTTATTTAGTATTTTTTCAAAGCGAAAGTGTATAATTGCAATATTAGCCTCTTTTAAAAATTTAATTGCTTTATATTCATAAAATCAAGTCCTATATTTTTAAATTATCAATTATATATCATAAATTATTTTAGTAATTTCAATTTATTTCAAGAAATTCATTTACTATTTTTTATAATTATAAAAGGGAAAATTGGCTATTTAAATAATAGCCTAATTATATTTCAATTTTAGCCTAAATCTGACCCCAAATTGAACCCAATTTCCCTGGACTAATTCCCCTTAAAACCCGACCCCTAATCCAATTAATTGACCCAACTCGGATTCCCCACCTACCCTCTTTAATCTAGGCCATTGATTATTCAGGTCAACGGCCAATATTAGCCCTTTCCTTTTTTAACCTTAAACGACTCCTTACCCTACCTCATTCTTCGCCAAACGCCACCCTTGAATTCCTCTTTCTCTCAATTCTCTCTGAAACCTCACCTGGACCCTAGCCGCGACCCTCTAATCCTACCCTAATCCACCCTAATACCTACCTAATCCATGGCCCCTCGTGGTCATTTAGGACGTGTATCAGCCTCCTATGGCTCCTAGGTTTTTGGCTCTATGGTTCATGATCAGACCTCAAAGGAGTCTAGTCCAGTCCTGCTCGACTGTTTTTCACGACCTTTCTCCGGCCATCCACGACATTTCTCCAGCCATTCATGGCCTTTCAAGGAAGATCCTTGACTTTTTCTAGTTAGATTGTTAAGTTTCGAGGTCTTTCTTATTTCTTTTGGGTTTTCTGAAACCCTAGGTCTAAGACCTTTCAATTTTCTTTCAGATCTCTCTTAGATCTGTACTTACTATGAATTTCTTAAGTGTTTTCTCGAAGGTTCTTCAACTTTTCTTTCAAAACAACTCCTCATTTTTTCTAATGATTAGGGTTTTCCTTTAAGTTTTTCAAAAGATTTCTTCTCTGATCTTAATGTTGTCGTGATTTTTCTAGGTTTAAATCGATTTTCTCATGTTGTTCTTCTATCTATTTCAGCATGTTTAAAAACCCTAGTTCCTTTTAGTATCCGAGTTCTGAGACTGTTTGTTTAAATGTGCACTTGTTCTTTGTTTCTGATCCTCTTTTCCTTGTTTGACTTATTTGATTTTGAGTTCTCACTTGTTACTACAATGAGACCTTTACCCGTTTCTGATTTCTCTTATCTGGTACTGTGTTCTTCTTCGCCATTGATTCTATGTGACTACTTGACCTACTTGACTACTGTGCCTTGAATGTTTTCCTTACTACTGAATCCTAGCTTATTTCTGCCACTATTATATGTTTGTTTTATCTCTTTTGCTAATGTGTTTGGCCTTGCATGTCTGATGCTTCTGTTCACTCTATTTATATACTGAAGTGCAGAATCATGTTTCTTCCTTGAATGATCGTGTGACTGATTGCAAAAGCTTTTCTTTTATTATCCCTAATTTCACTCGCTTGTTTAAATTAATTGATTCCTTTCCCTTTACTGCGATATTTTATCGTATTGAATCCTTTTCAAAATAAGCCTATTTTGTACTTGGACTTGATTGTTTACTGCATTCTTTTACTGCCCCTTATACGACAATGATCAATCTATCCAAACTTATTTTCTTTCCTTAATTGAAACCTATTAGTACCCGTTAAGCCATGATTCCTTAATTAAAGGGAATCACTTGTGTAATTGATTCTGACTTGTGATTGTTGCCTTGTTTGTGTTAAGACTTTACTTATTACCTTACTTACCACTAGTTTTCAAAATCTATAAATACCTACCCCCTCTTCTTACAAAACGGAACAACTTGAGTTCAAATCACACACTCACACTTAAAACTTTCTCTTTCTTTACTGTTGTTTGTGATATTGCTTTGTCTAGCTGGCTGAAAACCAAGGCTAGACTGTGGAATCCTGCTAACTTTTCTTTACTGCACTTTGCTTCTTTACTGGTATGTCCTAATTTACTTTGTAAGTCTCAACAACAATATATTTCTTTAAGTTTCTTCAGTTTTTAATTCATGTCCACTCCTGCTCATGTCTCTATAGTCTATTTATGTTACTAGCATGCTGAAATATGTTCCCCTCCCCTTTTAAACCAATGCTTCCCTATATGAGTTCCTTTGGATGGTTTGTGTCCATGCCAGCATCAACTATTGTTGTGCATGACCAAACCAAACCCTTGCTGGGGTTATACAATGTATCCTATAATCCCTTCCCCTTTTAGATTAATGTTTCCCTATGTATGTATTCTATTATGTGATTTGCTGACTTATGAATCCCAAACCCCATATACCCTCTATGTGTTTGTGTTCCTTTGGATGGCTTGTGTCCATTCCAGCATCAGCTATTGCTATGCATGAATAAACCAGACCCCTTCTAGGGTCATATGCTTCATACAATGCATTCCCAAAACCCCTCGACCCTTTGATTGATTACTCATTCTGTGTATTTTGAGCTACTACTACTGTTTTCATATCACCCTTTAATAATTTCTATTTCCAACTCGGTTTTAATAAATCTCTGTCCTGCACTTCCACTATATTCTTAGAACCTAGGTTCTGCCCCTCTTGTGTGAGCCTTGCCTTGGGATCCTTGAGCTCCCTCTGAACTTGGACACATACGGGCTGGCCCTTCCACACTGCACTCATTCTTGTCTGGTTATGCAAACCTGGGTGGAAGCGCTGCCCGGGGTCCCTTGAGACCCTTAGGGAACTTTGACAAACCCAGGTATGAGAAGTGCTTTGAACACCACGGGCATTCGAAGTGATTAATTATATAACTCAGAGAGGAAGTGAAAATCAGGCTTCTTTTGGTTGTAATTTCTTTTTTTTGCACTTCTTTTGTAATTTAAGTATTTGGTCTGTAATAATTTGTAACAAACATTAGGGTTTTGGCTAGTAAAAAGGGATGGGGCAGTTATGCATGTTTTAAGGGTAGATATCCTGCCTTTAGGATCTGTTTGCATGTTTTACTTCCACACTTAGATATCCTGCTTATAGGATCTGTTTAATAAAGTTTTGCATGTTTTACTTTGACATTTAGATATCCTGCCTATAGGATCTGTGTGATGAGTTCTGCATGTTTTACTTCTACACTTAAACATCATGCCTATAGGATATAATGGCTATAATCAGACACCATGCCCACAAAGTTAAAATCAGCTTCTAAATTAGATGTCATGCCCATAAGGTTAATATCAATCTTTTTATAGAGATCATGCCTATAGGAATTTCGCATTTATCAAATAAATCCTGCCTACTCCATTTCATGTTCAATTAGATACCATGCCTATAGGACCAAAATTATCCTTGAATACTTAGATAACATGTTTGTAGGAATAAAAATCAGTTATAATAGAAAGCATTCCTATAGGATCTAAAACCAGTTTAGCTAAAAAATAAATTTGACTCGTACTGTTCTGAATCAATTTAAACAACCTACTCTTTTATCCATACGGTATAGAAAGCATGCCTATAGGATCCAAATCGTTCGTTTAGAACATTTTACTACGCTACTACATTCCTAATCAGCAATAGATTTCACTCCCCCTAGGACAACATCACTATTCCGCCTAGGCAAGCCTTAGGTAATAATAGTAATAAAATGGAATCCGCCTTTATCTAACTAGCAACTACTACAACCAGCATGCACGCTTGATTCGAACTTCTTATCTGAGCTATATAATGAATCTAGTTCTAACTCAAATCCCCCTATATTAGGATTTTTAAAATTCAGACTTTAACTATGCTTGAGTCGTGCTATTTATATGTACTATTTGTGGAGGAATATATGAGCCTCTAACTGCCTACTTGTTTCCCTTTTAAAATGAAGTCCTACATATTTTGTACGTCTCCTTAGCCTTTTGCCTTTAAATCTAAGAGTCAGCCTAAATCCTCCCTATTATATGAACAGTAGACCTAAATTCCTCTGGGACTGATAGAAATGGGACGGGTAATAGCACGCAATAGAGTTCTAGACCAATCCATGCTTTAAATACCTTTACGGGGTGGGAAGGGTAGATATGGATATGATGACCGGTGCGCTAACACCACGTGTAGCCCCTCTTTTGAGGAGTGATTACCGGGTATTGCACCGATGTGATCCATATTACAAATAAACGTAGGACCCTTTTATATTCATTAACATGCTTAGTTATAACTCTTTCAAAACTTTGATTTATTTTATCATTCGCAAACACTTGTGTATTTAAAACCCCCTTTTATTTGAGCCTTGTTTGTTTACTTGTCAATTGCACAAATTCACAAAGAACAATCTGGCTGGGAACCTCACTAGTGGATCCTGAGGGGTGCCTCACACCTTCTCCTTGGGATAATTTCAATCCTATACCCTATCTCTGGTTATCAAATGTAGTTGTAGTTGAACCCCATAGGTGCCCTAACGCACCTTCAATCGTTAGGTGGCGACTCTTCAAAATTGAAAAACCCATTTCCCAAAAGGAAAGAGTTGTCCCAACCGAATGTCATAAACCCGATTCCACGAAGGAAAAAAGGGGCGTGACAGCATGCGACTCTGCTGTGGAATGGAAAGATATGGCTACCAACTCCAACAAAAGGCTGGGATACTTGGAGCGAGGCATATTGGAACTGGAAAGAAAGTTTCTCAAAAGGGTTGAAGATTGTCAAGAGACTAAAAGGGCTGAAGGCGGATATCTAGCTAGAGCATACCTGTTGCTGGGACTTCGCGAGTTGGGGAAGCTGTTCGAAGGAGCCAAGGATGCCGAATCTGGGGAAGGTCCTTATGGGACCAAGTAGATTGGAATTTATCTTCTTTGCTTAAAATGTAACAAGGCCAATGTCCATTAATGACTTTTATTTCTTGTTTATTTAATGTCGATTTGGGACTCGTCTTATCTTTATCAATGAAATGAGGCATTTCGCATTCCAATTTCTGCAAATGAACTTGTTGCTAGGCCCACCTCGAGCACAACGAGGTTCCCAAATTAGGACAAGCTTTACATTCCCCGCGTGTTTAAATATTGCAATACTTTTCATGATCCTCACTAACTTGTTTACCTTTTTGTTTTATTTTTGTTATTCTCCTCCCCAAAGGTTAGTTCGTGCACTCTGGCAACATCATCTTATTCCACGAGATCCAAGGGCCCTCCACACACTCCTCTTCTTAGTCCTGTTAAGAACAAGAACAAAGGCAAAATGGAAGATTTGAACATCAGAAAAGAGAACACAACAGCAGAGGCCACAGATGGCCATGGTATTCAGGTTCCCAATGAAAATGTGTCACAACTTGAGCAGAAATTGTTGAAGTTTCAAGACGAGCTAGATCAGGTTCGGAATTTAGCCAACCTATCCTTCTCCCTCAGCACCCCAAACACCAACTTCCCCAACGTTCAAAATCCCACAACTCCACAAAAGCAACCAAATCATCCCACTGCTCCAACAAAGAACCAATGCAATACTTTCCATACTCCAAACAACATTCCACTACTCATCCCCGAACCGCAAAACTCCACAAATGACCATTTCCACACCCACACACCAGGCCACCACAATAATCCCATCTATGCGGAGACCATGCCACTCTCGACCCAACCTATATCTCGCACAGCTGAGTCCGATAAAAAGGATCTACTCATTAGAAAGTTGGTTGAAGAGCTTAAGAAACTAACCAGCCGAATCCAGAGCGTCGAAGGAAGTAAAGGGATCGAAGGGTTTAACTATGAATATCTCTGCATACAACAAGATGTCGAACTACTGGAGAGGTACAAACCTCCCAAGTTCGAGATATTTGATGGTACAGGTGATCCAAGGGTCCATCTGAGAACATACTGTGACAAGCTAGTCAGGGTCGGAAAAGATGAAAGGATCCGCATGAAGCTATTCATGATAAGTCTGAAAAGAGATGCACTATCTTGGTACATTAGTCAGATCCTGAGAATTGGTCGAGCTGGGTAGGTATGGCATCTGATTTTATGGACAGGTTCATGTTTAACACAGAGGACACACCAGATGTGTTCTATATCCAGAATCTAAAGAAGAAGCCCACAGAGACATTTCGCGAGTATGCTACTCGCTGGAGGTCTAAAGCTGCTAAGGTCAAACCCACCTTAGAGGGAGAACAGATGAAAAAGTTCTTTGTGTGGGCTCAAGACCCGCAATACTATGAACGGTTGATGGTGATTGAGAATCATAAGTTTTCTAACTTTATCAAGTTGGGGGAACAAATTGAAGAAGGTATTAAGAGCGGTATGGTTACAAACTTTGAAGCCTTGCAATCTACAAATAAAGCCTTACAGTCGGGTGATGTGTCTAAGAAGAGGGACGTAGGGGCCGTGATGGTTGCACAAAGGACCAAGTCTCCTCTTAAATACCAAACCTACCCAATACCTCCACTCACATATCAGCCATCCCTAAATTACCAAGCACTCTCCTACCAAGCTTCACCACTAACTTATCAGTCACCTCCACCTCCCACATATCAGCCTACCTCACCTAGATACTCCCAGCTAGCTATTGTCCAAAAAAACTTACAATGCCCAACCATCTCATTACCAATAACCCCCCGCGCGCCAAAACTTCCATAGGCCCCGACCTAATTTTGATTGGAGGCCTCCAAAACAATACACAGCCATTGCCGAACCCATTGATCAGCTATATGAGAGACTCAAAGCCGCCGATTATGTCAACCCTGTCCCTGCTACAACCCTTAAGAATCCTTCTAAGTGGGTTAACCCAAACAAGTCTTATGCATACCACTCCGATATGAAGGGACACACCATCAATGAATGCCGCTCTTTAAAAGATAAGATACAGTCTCTAATTGATAACAAAGTCATTGTAGCCGCTCCGAACGCCCGCAACAATCATCTACCAGACCATAAAAGTGGGGGTATTCACATGATTGAAGTAGATGATGATTGGGGTCCTGAAGGATCCATCGGGTTAATCGCAGAAGGCGATGATCCAAAGAAACCAGCAGTTACTCTCAACCCCATCATAGTCCAGATCCAACTGTATGAGGTCACTGAGGTAGATGTGTCTATCCCTCGTGAGTTTGAAGCAGCACCATCAATAAGGGCACAAGTACCATTTGAGATTGCAGTTTTTCCACCCAAAGAACATGTCCCATTCGAAGTAAAGGTGGTCGCACCGATCCCAGTGGCGATGGCCACCATGCTATCATTCCATACAAATGCTATACCCTAGGATTATACAACCGAGGCTAGGAGGAAAGGCAAAGTCAGGTTCGAAGAGACTGTTGCAGCACAGGGTATGACAAGAACTGGGAGAGTCTATACCCCTGAACACCTAGCTGAGTTAAGAAAGCAGGCCTCTAACCGGCTACCCATCATTGAGACGGGTACATACGACCTTTGGAGGAAAATACAGGCCAAGGAGTATTCGGTTATCGACCAACTAAACAAAATACCAGCACAGATATCGATCCTTTCATTGCTGCAGAATTCCAAGACACACAAAAATGCTCTATTGAAAACGATGAGTGAAGCGTACCTGCCAAGTAACATCATTGGCAGGGAAATGGATAATATGGTGGAACAAGTATTAGAAATCCATAAAATCACCTTCTATGAGGGCGAGCTGCTACCTGAAGGGTTGGGTCACAACATAGCCCTGCACATCACCGTACAATGCGAAAACTACTTCATCAATAGGATCCTGATCGATGAGGGTTTCAGTCTTAACATATGTCCGTTGATAACATTCAAGAAGTTAGGCAAATGGCTGCATGATATAAAAGAATGAGGAATCAATGTGAAAGCTTTTGATGGGTCTTAGAGGTCCACCATCGGTAAGATTAGCCTCTGTCTGCATATGGGACTAACCTAGTTCGAGGTCGACTTTCAAGTGATAGATGTGCCAGTATCTTACAACTTGCTGCTAGGACGACACTGGATTCATGCTGCTGGGGCTATAGATTCAACACTACATCAGGCGGTAAATTTCGATTGGAATCATCAAGAAATGATCATTCACGGTGGTGGTAGCAATCCTATATGTTGATACCTAATTTTCCCCATATATTTTTTTATACTCAAAATACTTTCAAAAATAGCATATGTATGCATTTATAAGCATGCCCAAAAGTTCTGGTATTTTTCCCAATTTTTTTAGATTTTTTTAAAGGTCAATTCATTGTCTATTTTAACAGTACAAAATCCAAATTATCTCCAAAATTATCATTTTTTAGTGAATAACTTATTTCATTCTCATATTTACACCAAAATATAATTAAGGTGATTTTTGCATATTTTTACCAATTTATTTGGCATTTTTAAAACCAAATTGCATATAATTGCAATTATGGCATATTTCGTAATTAATAGTATTTTATAATTATAAAATTAGTTTCAATATTTTTAATTTAATATTTATATATTATTTATTAATTTAGCACCTTCAATTTATTTCATAAATATTTTTATTATTTTTTTATAAAACAAAACAGAGAGAAGTGACTATTTAAAATCTGGCCCTATTTCATTACAAATTTAGCCCAAATTGCACCCCAATTGCACCCCAATTGACCCCAATTGACCCCAAATCAGGCCCCCAAATCGATGACCCAATTCCATTTTTTACCTGTTTTGTCCAAACCCGCCTGTTGGTATCATTTAATCCTGGCCGTTGATCATTTTGATCAACGGCCCACAATCTTCCTTTCCTTCTTAATTTTCAAACTACCCTAACCCTATTCTCATTTCCATTTCGACCGCCGCCCTCAAACCCCCCTTTTCTCTCAAACTCTCTCTAACACTCGAAACCCTAGCCGCCTCTGACGTCTTCTCCGGCCAGTTCTTGCCGGAGTCCATGGCTTCTCAGGCCATGGACAGCCT
>MU705265.1:6227-32588 GCA_026770625.1 Nicotiana glauca | reverse complement strand
TAACTTCATAATTAAAATTCTCCGCAAGAGAATTATATTCCTCCTCCAAGTTTTCATAATCCCTTTCCCACATAGTAAGGGTGTTTTTCATTGTCTCTTGCTCAGCTAAGTGGGAATTAAGGGAAGTCTCAAGTGTGGCATGGGAACTCCCTAAAGCACAGACTTTATCTAAAGAAACCCTTAAATCAGCCCGAGTCTGATTCAAGCTCTGCTCTAACTCCTTGGCATATACTTTTTTTTTCTCCACAAGAGCTTTGAGCTCATTGATTTCTTCATTAGATCTTAACAATGAATCACTCAAAAGATCGTTATCCCTTTTTACCTGACTTAAGGAAGCCTTGGTGATTCCTACGTCTGTGGATAAAGTACGATTTTGTCGTTCCAGATGAGCTTTACTATCTCGTAGCTCTTCAATGCTCCCTAAAGCACTTTCAAAATCACCAACAGAGAGACGGTGAACAGATTCACTAGTGTCTCTTGGTGCGGCATCTTCATCAGAATGAATCAAGACAGGCTCGGTGGTGAAGGTACGAGCAGGAGTATCTTCAGCTTCATCTTCTATAATAACGCGTCTCCTGACTCTGGGTCTAGATACCAACGAGGTACCTCCTTCTTCTTCATTCTAAGTATCTACTGTCATAGCTTTTCTCTTTGCTATCAAAGTCTTAGCCTTGTCCAAATCAAGGGAGGCATTGGCGGCAGTACGCATAACCAAAGCTACATCAGCCGTCATTCCTCTCATACCAAACCCTGATAAAAAGAAGGATATGAACTCAATATTGTAAAGAAAGGGGTCTACCATATGTATTTACAAAAAATATATATGTAAAGAAATACATACTGTGTGGTTTTACTCTCCAGCTATGTAAAGAAGAAATAGATTTCCAAGTTCTATCTTCTTTAGGAGCAATTTTTGAAATCGAATCTACCCAACCACGGAAGTTGGGAATAGATTCCACATTTCCCATGGTACTACAAAAAACCAACAAGGGATAAAATTAAAGAGAAAATCAAAATCTCTAAAAATAGGCACGGTAAAGTAAATAGAAGCTTACGTGCAAAGTTCCACTTCTCAGGGAAGGGAATGTTTGTTTCACCCAGCAAATCCAATGTACGAACAACAATATAACGAAGATACCACCCACGGTCATTGATATCATCAAAGTTTACCAAAACTTTTTTACTCCTCGCAGTTAAGGTAAAAACCACATGACGCATTAGGCTGGGATGATATAAATGAATAAGATGGGAAAAAGTGAAGTTGATTTTAGCTTTGGTAGATAAAAATCTCAAACAAGCCACGGCCCTCCACACTAAGGGACCAACTTGAGCTAAGCAAATATTGAAGAAGCCTAGAAAAAAGGAAGTAGAATCGCAGAACTAATCAGAAGATGACACGTGTAAGAAGCATTAAAAGAGTAAGGCAACTGAGGCGTCAGTATTATCATTAGCATTGATTATGGCAAAAATACCACTTCCCAATTATTTAATTGATAAATAAAAGGAAAGTGGGGGGACTATCTGTATTGGAAAAAAACTGAATTTATATTAAAGATGACGTGGCATGACACGTGGATTGGTCAAAAGGTCAAAAGGTAATAATTAATTGAGAGACACGAGAAGAAGAACTCAAAATAGGCACGGGGTGAAATTTAGATACGTATCTCGTACCTAAATGAAGCATTTAGGTCTAAGAATTCTTAAGGATTCAAAAAACAAGAATCTGATGACGAAAGATACGGGAAGAGGAAGTTAAATAGGCACGAGAAGCAGTTTAGACACGAGTCTCGTACCAATTCGAGTCATATAAAGCCAACGGATCGAAAGGCATTAAAGACATGGATCTGAAGACAAAAAGGAGTCCAAATTAATTATTAAATACCTGATACATTGGAAAATTGGTATTTAATATGAATGATTGTGTAACGGCTTATTTAATGTCATTTATTACTCATAATTGTCTCATTAAAGCTTAGGTTTCATTCTTTTACCTAGAATCAGCTATAAAAGGAAGAAGTCTCATCATTTGTAGAGACACGAAATATCATTGACATCATATTGGAATACAAATTTCTTTATTGCTTATTCTTGTTTAAAGAAAGCCTATTGTACTTTTTGGTCTCTTGATTATCAGTAACCCGATTTCTTATCTTAAATTCTAGCTTTGACCAAATTATCATTTTTTGGTTAAACAGAACCCCTGACCAGAAACAGAACTACGTCCAGACCTCTAGCTCGTCGGAAGGTAAAAGATGCGTGACTCTGTGTGTGTATTTGCTGAGCAGCGAAAAACAACGAAGAAGAAGCTCTGTGTGTGTGTGTTTTCCGGCGTGGACTGCTGGTTTATGGAGGAACGACTGGTGGTCGACGTGAGGGAGTGGTTTGACGGAGGACGACGAGGCTTGAAGAAGGAGAGGGCTCAAGGGTTTTTGTTCGTTTCTTCTCTTTGTGAAGAAGACCTNCCTAAAATATCTCCGTGTGTTCTCTCTTTTATTGTGCCCCAAATAATGCATAACTTTTATTGTCTTCCACTCACTCTCTCTTTTTCCCCGAAAATCCTCCCTTCCTCTCAATGTCTTGTCCCTTTTCTATAGTCTTCTATGTTGGTGCTTCTTCTTGAAAGATAAGGGAAAGAACGTGCCTAACTAATTTGCGCCTGAAGGTGGTCCCACAAAAATTAGAGAATAATTCCAAATATTATATTTGGAAAAGGTTCTGTTTAATGGGAAGGGGGCACATGCCCAGTGAGGAATTAAAATGAGAGTTTGGGATAAAGGTAAAGAAATAATAATAACAAAAGTGGAAAATACTATAAATACTACTAATATTAAAATATAAGATTCTAATGAAATTGTAAATTCCACCTACTGTTACTTGTCATGTCCGAAAGGAAAATATTTTTGTTTCTTGTTACTAGGTTCATTGTTTCGATTCTTCTTTTCTAATTTTTTTTCTTTTAAAAATAAAATATCAAAACTAAATTAGCATTAATTTAAAAACCAAGACTAGCTAGACAAAATACCAATAAGCTAAAATAAAGGAAAATATTTTTTGTAATTTTTTCATTTTTGTAAAATAAATAATTTACTACTTAACTCGAGAATTGTAAAATTAAATCTTAAATGCAATTGCAATATATTTTTTTATATTAATTTAACAAATAAACATGCACACACAAGCGCAAACAATACAAGAAAAATAACGCAAAATTCACAAAAATTGCAAACAACACAAAATTATTTTATTTTGAATTTTTTGGGAGTAATTCTTATTTACGGAAAAAATCACGTGCTCACAATAATCAACAATAAAAAATTAAATAAGAGAAAGAGAAGAAATACCTCAGACTCGACCCAGACCCCCCATTCCTTTCAATTCAATCTTCAACTCGGCCTTTTAAGGTCAAAACGGACCTTAATCGAGTGTTGTCGACTGAAAACACTCGATTAAGGTCCATTAAGAACCTCAAATTTCCCTTCTTCTTGGCAGGTTCTAGGGGTGTGACTTGTGGAGGGTTTAGGTTTGGCACCACCACTAGGGGATCTTGTGGCGGCGCTAGGGTTCCTGGCTCAAAATCGATATTCGAGAAGCGCTGGTGTGATTCGAAGGAAGGGGTTTGGGTGTCAGGAGGAGGACGTTGAGGTGGTTCTGTGGTGTTAAGGTGAAGGCCTTTAGGTAAGTTAGGGTTGGGGTCTGGTATTTCGATCTAATATTCGAGAAGATCGGTGATGATTCGAGGAAAAAGGGGTAGGGATTTGGAAAGGGGAAGGCATGGAGGTTCAGTGGTGTAAAGATGGGGTTGTTTGGCCGTCGACCGCTGCCGTAAGCGATTTTTGGCGGGTGGTCGATGGTGGTGTGAGGCGGAGGTTATTCAGGGTGTCTCTGATAGTTAGAGACAAACGAGAGGGGGGTTAGCTTGGGGTGTGTGGGGTGTGTTTGGAAATATATATACACGATGGGGGAATGAATCCAGGTCGTTAGATCAATTAAGATCAATGGCCAGGATCACTTGACAATGAAACGGTGTCGTTTAGACGTCTCTAAGACCGAATCGGTCTTTGATGGGAACGGGTCGGGCGAGGACAGGGTTGAGGCGAACGATTTTGATCGTTCGATCGAGTGTATTCAACGGCTTGGAATTGAGACTCCTAAAACGGCGCCATTTGGTTAACTGGGAGATGGACTGGGTCGGGAAGGGCATTGGGGCGAGTGAGGGGTTGGTTTTGACCGGGTTTGGGGTAAATTTCGCTTGGGCTTTGGATTTTAAGCCCAAATCTGGATACCTTTTTTTCTTTTCATTTTATAAAATTCTAAAATAAAAATAAACCTAAATTAATCCTTCTACAAAATACTAGTTAGTTTTAGAAAAATAACTGAATGCTAAATCTTAAAAGAAAATTACACAATTTGATATTTAAACACTAAAATGCGAGGTATGTTATTTTTGTGATTTCTTTTCATTTTTGTAAAAATAAACACTTTCTTACTTAACCCTAATTGTAAAATTAAATCCTAAAAATGCAAATGTAACTTATTTTTGTATTTTTATTAATTTACTTAAACTCAACGTGCACATACAAATGCAATCGATAACAAAATATCACGAAACATTTCACAAAAATTGCACACAATAAGACCAACATTTTGTTTTGATTTTTGTGGGAGTAATTCATATGAGGCAAAAATCACGTGCTCACACCTTGTAGCGACCTTGATGGAACCGGCATGTGCCTTTATAAAAGGATCTGCCAGCATGGCAAATGAGTCTATCGAATTCGGGGATAGGTTGTGATACCACATCATGGCCCCTTTCGAAAGTGTTGCTACGAATTCTTTTAACAGGACAGATTCAATCTTATCGTCCTTTAGGTCAGTTCCCTTTACAACACAAGTGTAAGCAGTGATGTGCTCGTTGGGGTCCAGGTTTCCGTTTTACTTTGGGAGATCGGGCATTCTGAATTTCTTCGGGATGAGCTTAGGAGCAACACTCGATGGGAATGGCTTCTGTACGAATTTCTTTGAATATACACCCTTCAGAATCGGGGATGCGCCCGAGATCTAATCGACCCTTGAATTGTAGGTCTCCACCTTTTTGTGATTAGCTTCTATCATCTTTTTGCCTTATTCAATCCTCTTTGTGAGGTCCTCAAGTATCTTCATAATAGCGGGATAGTCTACTGACCCGTTGTTGCTCGATCTTTCTGGTACCTATTCGGCTTGAGGAGCCGTTTCCAGTGCTAATGTGTTTGGAGTTTTTTGGTAGCTTTGCAGTTGAACAATCGCCAACTGTTGTGCCTGCAATATCTCAAAAATGATGTGAAGGCTAACCTCTCATTACTCCTAAGCTGGGTTTCTCTGAGATTTTTGTTGGTTTTCTTCGCGTGTACTCCCGTTCGTGTGGGAGCTCATATCAACGTGTTGGGCATTGGGTGAGCCCACATCCACGGGGATTGGCTCTGGTGTGTCCTCAGGGTTTCACAGTGGCACACTAACGCCTGGAACATCTACACTATTCTCTCTGTGGTCCTTAGGACCGTTGTTTTCATGTGCATTTACTGAGTTAAACATTTTGACCTAAAATCAAAGATTGTTGGACAAGAAGAAGAATAACTTGTCTTTTTGATAAACCAGCACTGGAACAATCACTATTATTTTTAGCCCCACGGTAGACGCCAAATTATTTGCCTTGAAAATGGTAATCATAATTAGATTTGATTTAGTGGTTCTAAAAAAATATAATTTATTTTAATGCTAGTTGTTAAATGATAGATGCTAAGTGTGAGCTAGGAAAGTAAAGTAAGAGTAAGAGACAGTGTTGTCATCCAAACCGGATGGCTGCGGATTGGGGTCTCGAGCTGGCCTACGTTGGGCCTCGAGGTCGAGCTTAAATACCTGACTAGGGATGGCCGATGAAGAACTAACAGTCCTAGGGGATTTGGTGATGGCTCTTTATGATCAATGATGAGTAATAAATGAAGAACAATCACTGAAACACAAATGTAAGCAATAAATCAAAGAAAAGACAATGGAGAATGATTAAGTTAGAGAGCAGAGAATGTTCTTGTTCTTGTATTGAATATCATGTATCTTTACAAAATGACAAAGGTCCCCTTTATATAGGAGGGAAAATCCCAACATAGTACAATACATTTATTACAAAGATATACAACTCGTACAACTATTTAATGCCACTGTACGGACTTGTACTATTTTTGTAGACCTAGTCAGCTTTAGACATGTGCCTTTTGGGAATTTCCCGGTTGTCTAAGGTAGCCACCGATTTGCGCTGCCCCGAGGTCGAGCATTAGGAACCCTCGGGGTCAAACCTCGAGTTGTGCTTCAAGGCTTCTGAAGATGGACTGTAAAATGCTATAATTATCATAAAATTGGACTCTCCGATTTTAACCGTATACAGATAGTCCCCACATTTCTTAGGGTGAAATGATAATAAACAGTCTTGAATTCTTGCCTCTTTGATACTCCCATTATGACATCAGCTTCGCCAGGGTATTAAATGATATGAATCAAAGGCTGCACAGGGGTCAATGTCAGCACGATTATTGAAAAGCCCAGGAACCATTATTGGTTTGACTCTTCTGCTTCTCAAACGTTGCCCAAAAAGCTTCTATAATACCTCATATGTTTGTAATTCATACTTTTACAATATCTTCAATTCTTCAAAGCTAAATTCACCACCTTCTGTATTCATCTCTTCTCTGCGCTTGCCTCTTCATCTTCTTTCTTTTTGTTTATGGGCTCCTCGAGGGAGTCTTGTAAAGATACATTTTGTAAGTGTATTTTTAAAAATGCAAAGAGACCCTTTTGTTTCAAGTCTTCCAATTTTATTTCTCAGTGCTTATGCAAAACTAGTCTTTTAAATTTTGATGTCGGCTCTTTAGAGCCCATACTTGGGATAATAGATACCCTCGAGATCAGGCACCATCCCGGGGCTAGATTGATAGCCCTTTTACAGCCCATTTTGTAGTAACAGAGATCCTCGAGATCGGGCACCATCACGAGTCTAGATTGATGTTGCTAGCTCATTAGATCTTATTTTATAGTAACAGAGATCCTCGAGATTGGGCACCATCTCGAGGCTAGATTGATATGGGAATCTTGACCCCTCAAACGTTGTATGACAGCGTCATCCGTATGACATGGCCATGAAGTGACCGAGGTGGTCCCGTTGGTACACTTCCCCAAAAAGTGATAATGGCCTAGTCAGAATTAATTGGCTTTCAGAGTAGGCGAACAATCCCCGCTTGCTCTATACATGAGCTTGATTTCCTCTCATTTGAGGACTTTGTTGTTTTGATCAAGTATCCTTCTTGTAGAGCCTTTCTTCCTTGCATTAGTGCTTCCACCATTTTAATTTAAAGCTTTTGCCTAGGTTTTCATCTCCCTTCTATTGTTTACCATAGTTATGGTTGCTACGCCCAAACCCGTTCACCAAGGAGAAGAGAGTTCCGCCTCTACTTCTCGCTCAGTCAGTGGTACACCGCCGGTGTCCGGTGAGCCAACCTTGAGCTACTTTGTCTTGAGGAGGGAATTTACGTAAGAGAGACCTCCCAATGTTCAGGTCCATTGGGAGCATGCATCTAGGTTCATATCGTCAATAGGAGAGGAACACCTTGAGGCGGTTAGGAGAGACTGCGGATGGGAAGAAATGGTGGTACTGTAGGTACCTTCCCTGGAAGAGAGCATCATGGCTCATGTAGAGGGATTTTTGAACGAATACACGTGGTCCTTTACATTGGGCCCCTTTACACGTGCCTCTAGAAAGCTGACGTAGACAAATGGAGAGAGAGAGAGGGATAGACCGGTGAACCTGATAATAGTTGGAAGTTTAAGAGCTTGAATACTAAAGAGAGTTGTGGATGATAATGGAGATGAAGGGGCTAAATTGTTGGTCTATTTAAGGGGAGTTGAGAGCTTCGATCTGTGTGTGGTCATGGGGAATAACATTTGACAAGAAAATAACCCGCTAAACTTTTGATATTGTTTTCCATTTGGGGCTAATTTCTTCCAACTGTAACTCATTTTTTATTTTCAAAACAAAGGCATTTGTGGAGATTATGTCACCTCAACATGTAACACATTGTACTTTTTAGAATTTTAATATAGAAACATTAGTGGCCGTTGGAAAAGGTTGCAAAAAAAGCAGTAATTTCTCGGGCGACTAGGTCGCTACACAAAATATTTTTTGGCTATTATTGATCGGACTTCAAATACTTTTGCAGTCAAATTATGTCCGGTGGCAGAGGAAACCCCCCACCCCACCCATCCACTCAACCACCCCACTTCCTCAATTTATATAATGGTCTTTGGATTTCAAGATTAAAATAATTTTTTTTAATTGAAATTTTTGTATATATTTTATCTTGAAAATGGTAATTACAATTAGATTTGATGGACTAGTTCTAAAAATACGTAGTTTATTATAATGCTAGTTGTTAAGTGATAGATTCTAAGTGTGAGCTAGAAAAGTAAAGTAAGAGTAAGAGGCAGTGTCGTTATCCAAACCGGATGGTTGCGAATCGGGGTCTCGAGCTGGCCTACGTTGGGGCTCGAGGTCGAGCTTAAATACTTGACTGGGGATGGCCGATGAAGAACTAACAGTCCTAGAGGCTTTGGTGATGAATCTTTATGATCAATGATGAGTAATAAATGAAGAACAATCAATGAAACACAACAAATGTAAGCAATAAATCAAAGAAAAGACAATGGAGAATGTTTAAGTTAGAGAGCAGAGAATGTTCTTGTTCTTGTATTGAATATCATGTATCTTTACAAAATGATAAAGGTCCCCTTTATATAGGAGGGGAAATACCAACATAGTACATATGCATTTATTATAAAGATATGCAGCTGGTACAGCTATTTAATGCCACGATACGGATTTGTACTATTCTTGTAGACTTGGTCAGCTTTAGCCACGTGCCTTTTGGGAACTTCCCGCTTCTCTAAGGTAGCCACTGATTTGCGCTACCCCGAGGTCGAGCATTGGGAACCCTCGGGGTCAAACCTCGAGTTGTGCTTTGAGGCTTCTGAAGACGAACTGTGAAATGCCATAATGATCATAAAATCGGACTCTTCGATTTTAGCCGTATACAATATGCCTTTTAAATATTTTAAATTATTAATTATTGTGACTTATAGTACTTTTTACGTAGTTTTCAAAATGTATATTTTATTTGAAAAGCTTAAAATTTTTATATTCGAATTCATGACCACAATAAAAAGAGCTTGGTTCTCGAAATTTGAATTTCGGTGACTTGTGTATAATCGCCACTTAGACCTAACTAATGGCTACCTTAATGTTTGCGGCAACGTCGCCACTAAAACTATTGAGGGGTAGCTACGAAAAACTTCTCTCTTGTAGTGTATATTGGTAACTTAGACATATCGTGCTTTATATCTTCTTCTTGGAAATTGTCGCGATCTAGTTTTCTTTACCTAAGAAGAGAATAATTAATTTTGAGAAAGGCTTTAAATTTCCTCTTCTTTACATCATTAACATTTACAAGGCTAGACTAGCCAAAATCTTATACCATGACGGAGTGTATATTTACCAGTTATGATGTAACAAAGTGATGTTGGTTTTTGTATATGGGTGAAACCGCGCCCATAGGGCCCCTCTATCCGGATCCAAGAGATCAACCCCACTCAGGGACTGTCGTCCAAGGCAAACTTGGACGGCTCGGGCTATCGAAGCCCGGAGGCACAGAAGCCTATTAGGCAGCGCCTAAACTTAAAAGGCTACGGCCACCCCCACTCGGGAACTGTCGTCCAAGGCAAGTTCGGACAGCTCCGGTATCGAAGCCCGGAGTTACAAAGCCTATTAGGAAATACCTGAACTTAAAAGGCACCGGCAAACCTAGAAACAACTCTGAGACGTCTGAAGCCTTAATCTAGAGCTGTCAATATGGGTCGGGTCGGGATAGCCTAGCCCAGCCCTCATGAACTTTAACAATTGTCGGGTTGGGCTGGGCTAGCCAACCATTTTGATGGGCCTTATAATGGTCACACACCCCAGCCGTATGTGGGCCATGGGCCCACACATGCCAGCCATCATTTTTAAAAATATAATTTTATATTTTTTCTATAAATTCTAACCTAAAAATAAATATTTAAAAGTTAAAATAATATCTTATTGGAAAAAAATTACAAAACTTAATAACTTTTATATTATTTCAATAATCAAAATAAATACTAAAAAGGTAAAATACAAGACTATATTTCATTCAGTAAAAGTCAAAACTCAAAACAAACTATTCATGAGAACGTCCATAACGCTTGTGGGATATTCAATACATCGTCTTCATCAAATACATTTGAATCCGCTTGTGACAAGGTTGTCTTAGCATCTGCACTTTCATCTACATCTACAATGATATGCAATATTAATTATTTAAATATTAAGAATAATCAAGTTCTAAAAACTAATAGTATTCATATTCACATAAAAATATTACCAGTTTGAGTTTGGGAAAAGCCTTGTAGCCAATTTCTAGTAGTAACAAGTATTTGGACATTATCATGATGGATGCAACTTCTGTACTTTATAAAAATACGTCCACCAATGTTAAATATTGATTCCGATGCTACAATGGTAATAGGAATATTAAGTACATCACGCGTCATTACTAAATGATCAAGATATTTTTTTTAAATGGTCCTTCCAATGCATGACAACATCCATCTCTTGAAACTTCTCAAGATCAAGCTTTGGTTCCTCTAAGTAAAGATTCAATTCTGACTTTCCATTGCTGGAGGCAGTATACTTTTCATATTTTATATATTTTAAAGGCCAAATACATCGGCAGCCCCTTAAAGTTGTCCTCACTTTTCTCTTACACACTCCATCTTAATTCTATTTCATTTGAATACTTTAACTAGGTCTTTACTATGTCATTTAGACACAAAATTTGGAGGCACCCAAACACAAAAAGTGACGAATAAGACGAAGACACGTGGATTCACTTGTTGTCATCTTCCCCAACTATCAGTCATCGCCGGAAAAATCATTTTCGGACATTTCTTTCCAGCTCAATTCTGGGCCAAATAAAAAATTCCAAACAATGAAGATTGTTCTCCACATCGAGATCTAACTTTCCATTCCACCGTTAAAAACGTCAGCTCCGACATTCTACAGAACTCCGGTGAGCTTCCGTTAGCCGGAAGCTGAGTTTCAGCCGTCCAAATTGAACAAAATCAATGTAAAATAATACATGTACTCCTCCCTCCTTCCGTCTTCATCTACCAAAAGGAACAAACGCATGTACCATTTTTGGAATTTTCAGATCTGGAGAAGGGAGAAATTTATGTCAATTTTTCTCTTTCTTTTTTGGGTTGAAAATCCCTTCTTCACTCGATTACTAGCATATCATCCTTTAGAATTGGGCATACCACCACCACCTTGTGAAGTGTTGTTTTTGTCGAAATAAGAGAACATAGATTGGTCGAATTTTGTTGGAGCCTTCACGGCTTCACCGGAGGACTGGCCTGTCACATGAGTTGGTGAATGCAAAACTAGCTTACTACCAAATTTTGGAGATACCCATTTCACCAGAATATGCTTCCTTGCGACATCGGGTGAAAACCCTATATTTTCAATTATGATAAGAGTATTCCAAAACGTTACCAATTCAAAAGTAAGATGAAATTCCCACCAAAAAATAAGTAGAAAAACGGGAAGAAGATAAAAATTTACAGAGAAAAGATTCTTAAGGAAAAGTACATAAACATAGTCGGAGTTCTAACTTTTACGACGACCACGTTCGTGTTCTGCTTGCCAAAGAATAGAAGGAAAAAGAAAGTTAAAAAAATAAAAAATAGAAATACTGATCTCTCACTCTCGGAAAAATAGTGTAATACACGCACTATGCCACATGAAAGACCTAGTTAAAGTATTCAAATGAAGCAAATTAAGATGGAGTGTCTAAGTGAAAAATAAGGACAATTGTCGGTGTATTTGGCCTATTTTAAATAAATAAATTTATTAAACCTACGGGCCGGCCCAGCCCTACCCTCAGTCAAGCCTTACGGGCCATGGGCCACGCGCTTACTTGGGCTAGGCTTAAAAGTCTCATTTTAAAATGGGCTTCAAAAATTTTAGCCCAACCCTGCTAAATCATGGGCTGGGCTGGGCTGGCCCAACGAGTGAAGCCTATATTGACGGCTCTACTATAATAAAAATATAAGGCCTTCAAATTTCCAAACCGGTTCAAAGTTTACCCTCGACAAAATTACAATCTAGAAACATCTAAACAAGCACTTTGGGTAAAGCTTTCGGTCATACCAAACCCCCAGAAGTTTCAAACAAAATTTACATCAAGAACGAGTCTTGTTCGAACCTCCGAACAGGACCGTATTACTATGTTTTATTTCGTGCTAAGGCATTTGAAATCTTTGCAATCATAAAGATGAAGTCAAAAGATATGGACTCGAAAATTGCCAAAGGGAAAAAAGCCTTACATACATTCCAATAAAATTCTTTACAAATGACAACGATAACTGCCTCAACAAAATGAACAAAATGCAAAAACAAAGAAAAATCCATAAGGCACCTAAGCCTGATCTTCACCAGAACTCACCTCGTCACCGGAGCCATCGGGGTCTTCTCCATCCTCGGGTTTACTGGAGCCTTTAGAGCCTTCCTCACCCTCGAGGTCAGCTAGATTTTTGGCCTTGGCCTCAAGCCTTATCACATCTTCGATCTCGACCAACAGGTCGAAACCCCGGGCATGGACCTCCTCGAGAGTCTCCCTTCGAGATTGCCACTTCATGTACTCAATAGTAACTTTCAGGCGATCCTAGGCAGCCTCGGCATCAGCCCTGTACTGGGCCACCGTCTCTTCAGCATCAGCCTTGGTTATTTCTGACACAGACCTCGCTATTTTGAGCTCCTTGCCAAGAGCATCCTATTCAGCAATGGCCGAGCCCAGTTTAGACTGAAGGTCTTCGATTTTTTAGGCCCGTGCTTCAGCTTTCTCTTTCGCCACTCGGAGTTAGAACTCTGCCGATGCCAGCTTCTCCGGAGCGGTCTCTTTCTCCGAAGCAGTCTGTCCATTTTCCTTTCTACTCTTCGGCCATGGCCTTGACCTCGTTCATCTTGGCTCAGAGTTGGTCAATCCGGTCAACCTTCTGCTGGACCTGCAAGGTATCGCCATCAGTTGCCATGGCTAACTCGTTAATGCTAACTTCAAAAATCTTAACTTGTTCCACTAGGTTGGCATGCTCTTTCTGAGCCGCATCCAACTCGGCCTGAAGGCTCTTGACAGCTTATTTGTGTTGCTCGCTGAGAAGCTTATAAGAGTCCCTCTTCTTGGCGAACTCCCTGACCTCGGCCTCGAGCTGGATCGTCCGCTCCATGGGCCCCTTCGTTGCACCACTCTCTCCCTGCTCGGGCCTCATTGAACATGGATTCGGTGAATGAAGGCGACCAGGTGATGTCTATTACACCGGGTGCCTCCTTCGGGGCATTACCGGCATCCCGAAAAGTCTCGGCCTTGGCCTCCTTATCAACCTCCTAATCTGAGGTAGATCGTCCATATGGATCTCATATTCAATAGCCACCTGCTCCGCAGGGGCCGTTGGTCCATGGGCCACGAAAAAACTATCCTCCTCGAGCTCATCCCTGAACCGGAAGAGCAAGTCCCAGTCAGGCACGCTAGAGCTGGAGTTCTCCTTTGGATTATGGGTCAACCTTCTCTTTGTTTTCTTCTTCTCCAAGCTCGGGGAGCCCGGACCTTCCTTTTCTTCTTCTCTCCTACTATAGCGGAGGGACCGTCGGGTAGGTTCTCATCCCCTACTGCAGGCTTGAGCTCAATGGCCTTAGGCAAACCTGGAGAGGAAATAAACATTAGAAAGAGGGTAATTATGATGCTAAGGGGAAAAGCCAAAGGTTACCTATTTGAGGAAGGGTCCTACCATGAGAACGGGCTTCCCAACGGCCATTCGAGAGTTTGCGCCATGAACGCTCGGAATAAGACATCTGTGAGAAAATGCCCTCGATCCACTCATTGTGCCGAGGGATGGCGTTTGGGACTCGAGCAAGCGCTTAACCACAGCAAATACCGATGAGAAAAATGGAGATAAAACATAAAATTGACATTTAAAAGGAAATTATACTTACATGATACGTCCCACTTCTCGGGGAATGGCCTGAACTCGGCAGGGATCAAGTCTTTGCTCCTTACACAGACAAAGCATCCCTGCCATCCCTGATCCCAGTCCTCACCAATGTTTGAAAATGGGGCTTTGCTAGCCCTGTGTACGAGCTTTATCAGTCCCTCTCCCCTTCCCCCTTCTGAAAGATTCGAGACCGTACAAGTGGAGTAGAAGATCGATGATGAACAAGTAGGAGTCGATTTTGTTCACAAAGAATCAGAGGAGGATTACGATCCACAGCGATGGGTGGATTTGACTGAGGCATACTCCATACCTCCTATAGAACTCTAAAATGACCGGATCCACTGGGCCCAGTGTAAGGAGATAAGTGTAAACACTCAGATATCTTTCGACATGGGTAGTAATGGCCTCCTCAAGGTCGAGGATCATTATGTCCTTGCCTGCCCGGTTGTAGTTCTTTTGGACTCCGAGGAGGAGATTTTCGGTGATCGAGCATATATATCTCAATGCCTCCTCACGCCGACCCTGCACCGGCGAGGGCTTCTCAACTTTAAAGTCATCAGCAACCGAACAACCCTCGGGAACGAACATTTTCTAGGGAGGTTCAGTGGTCGGTTCATCAGTAGCCACGTAAGTAGTGGACATCTCCAGGACGACCACATCGGGAGCGATCTCCTCAATTTTGGTGGTCAGTTGTTAAGAAGAGGAAGTAACTTTTTGGGGAACAGTTTTGGAGGTTTTCACCATTGTCATATGGGGAAAGTTTGGAAAATATAAAGAAAGGTTGGGAGATGAAGAGTAAAAGATTTGCTGAGAGAATCAAGTAAGCTGGTAGAAAGTAAATAAAAGTTTGTAATTTGCTGAGAAATCTTGAAAAACGAAGGTAAAAATGTTGGAGTATGAAGAAAGGTAGCGATATCCTGGAGATTCGAAGGTAGAAACTTGGTAAAAAGTAAAAAATGAAGGAACGAGGAAGTATTTATAATGAAATCAAGGCAAGGATCCCCTCCATCCGAGGTCCAAGCAAAATACCTGCCCTCGGGAGTATTGGGGACGTGGCCCCAGGTCCGGTTCAAACCCCAAAGGTCCTAGAGAGCATTACAAGACAATCGAGCAAGACCAACAAAAGGCCGTGATATCCGCGACAAGCCGGATATCATGGCATGAATCTCGGCACGTATCGGTAGAGGACCGGTGATTAGTTAAACATAATATTTTTACCTTTTATGAAATTGTACTTAGGGTAACATTTTCCTACTATATAAAGGGGGGTCTTATTATTCATAAGACACATTATAACACGCATATCAAGGCAATATTGTGATTCACTCTTATCTTCTCTGTTATTAAAAGTACTCACTTTTGTTCATCAGTGCTTTATTATTGTGAGTCCGAGATCGAAGGCAGATATCTCATTAAAGCTGTTATTGAGTCCGGAATCATCCCTTTTAAGTGGTTTGGCAATTCATTACGCCCTTTATCCGTTTAATTTAACGCAATCTATCTTTTGTATTGAATTAATCCGCATATCCTTAAAGCCACATATAAATTCAATTGTTATCCGTTTTAGAGGGTAAACAGTTTTGTATTAGAACTATCCCCTCGAAAGTGTGTTGCACATGTATCACAAGTCATGTAGTACACAGATTTATAAAAGAATCTAATGTTATTCAAACATAGTTTGAATAAATAAAGTACAAGTTTCTATGAATGATCGGTGTGGATTGTCATATAGTAAATTATTTGTCGAGGTCAAGATGATTGAATACCTTCTTAACCTATGAAGATGAACAATCCAAGTTTAATTAGATACATATAATTATTTTATGTTTATTTTTTATTTTTTAATGTTTTGAAAAAATAATATAACACTTCTTTATAGACGATATTGCTAATATGTGGTTCTTTAATACATTGTGGTTGAGTGTGGCTGTGACATATGAAATCTATGCTCAACTACATGAACCTCATATTTCTCATTGACTTTTTTCTCGAGGGCATTTATGGTCCTCATGGTTCCTTCTTTATCAAACATAGGGGGGAAAATATCTTCTGTCAAATCCTCACTCTAGTCTGTTACTATGATCTTCTTCAGCACCGTACAATTAGCTATCTTAACTTTGTCCATTAATAGAAGACTTTCTATTTGGATTGCAAAGGAAAAAAATTGGCATGTTGAGTGTCATCCATACTCTAAGTAACACTTATTCTGTTATTTATCATTCTAACATGAGAAGTTAAATTTCTTGTTCTTTGCTTCCTTGAAGAGCCAATAGCAATTTCTTTTGCGAAATTGATCTATACTACAAAGAAGTTGACAATCTTTTCTTAAAAACTTGAAACAATTTTAAGATTACTTTCAAGGGTTCATTTTACATTCTAACATATGGTACTACAAATATCTTTCTAACCATTAGGAACATGCTGAATCATTAGATGGCATGAGATAATTAAACCTCACTTGATCCCAATTGTTTCTTTTCTTGGTTCCTAATTATCCGATCCGATCCGTATTTGAGAAGGATAAAAACTGGTTTATCTTGCGGATAATATGGATATCCATATTATCCATGGCATCTTAAATATGATAATTTATGAGAATATTCCTTGTCTTCTGTTGCGACCAAAAATACTTACGCAAGTGCACGTGATCGTCAAGTAATAAAGTAGTGAGTAGAGTATCGTTCCCACGAAGACTTGTGATTAACTGTTGACTGATTCAAACTCAATTAACTTATCTATCCAAGAGGTTTTTCACAAAAATATAGATGTAACTAATTTACTACCTAATCTATCAAGCAATAATTTAACTAGAACAATTAACCAAACAACCAGCAATTTCTAGTAACAAACAGTAGGAGAGGATATTCCAGGGTCACGGGCTAGCTAACAATCGTGTTGCGTTCTTGGCTTAAAATGACTAATTGATTTATCTGGATTGTTGATTGACAGGGTTAATATTGCTCATAAGAATCTGTCGAGTTCTTACTCGCCTATTCAAGTTAACTCAATGCCTATATCTCTATGGAATTAAGATTAACAAGAATGCATTTACAATTCCTCTATTCCAACCAAGCAAGGCAATTAGGTATATGTCTATCCTAATTGCGAATCCGTTCTTCGATGCCCGGTTCAAGAACTTGCTCTATTTAATTCGATATGGAATCTAAAGTTCCCACTTTAAAGTTCAACTAAAGATTTGTAGATAGTATTTCACTGTTAGCTACTCGGCAAAATAATTAAAATCAGAAAATAAACAACCCAATATGATAAACCAACTTTGTCAAATTAAACTTCAAACAACAACATTCATGTTTCACCCATGACCCTAGAACAACGGGTTTTAGCCACTCATACTAGTGTTCATCACAAAAAGATTCAATTTCATCACAAAAAGGTTCAATTTCATCACAAATAGCAAAAACAAAGGAAAGAAAAGAAGAACTTGATGGTCAAATCCCCTCCTTGCCTATTGCCTCTCTATTTCTTGCACTAGACTTTGAAAACCTTGATAAATAATCCTTGGGCGAGCTTGACTTTTATATAGGTTAAGTAGGATTTCCTCTAGATTTCCAATTATACCCCTGAAGAAGTCATTCTGGAACTTGGACTAGCGCGGTCGCATACCTGGACGTGCATCTGGCCGCGCTAGTTGGCTGACTTTCTGTAATGGACGCGCTAAAAGTAGCGCGAGCGCGCATCTGGGCGCGCTAGCCCAGTCCCTTATTTCCTTGATTCTTTTACTGGTCTTCGTGCATACTCAACTCCGAGGGGTCGTTCTTGCTCTAAAATAGTTCCAATCACCTCTTAAAGGCATCACATAGGCTCCTCGTCCTGCAATATGTACAATTCACAATTAGAGCCCATTTTTAGTCAATTAGTCATACTATGACATTGGAACATAATCAAACGGGAGCATAAACAATCGCCAAATTACCTAGATTTAGCCTATTATCATCTTCCAAACTTTGAGGAACTCTAATTTGAGGCTTTAATATGGTTAACTATTTTCTAAGTGGATAATATGGTTCTTTATCCATATTCGACTCGTTTTTAAATGGTTCATTATCCAACCCATTTTGTAATGGATAATAAGGGTGGATAACCGTTTTTTAAACCATTTTGCCACCTCTCCTTGTAAGTGATGATGCCAACTCCATTACTCAATCGATTAGTTCAAGTTTCTAAGTTAACTGCAATTTAGTTCTTCAGCAGTTTACATCATCTTATATTGGTGTCTAAAATAACAATAATGAATTCTTCCTAGAGACAAGGGCTAATAGGTTCATGATTATAATATGTTGGAATGTCATGGTATGTTAAAAAGAGAGGTCCTATCTTCATAGCAAGCATTCAGTCATAGTGAATTTTGCCAAGAAACAATTTTTTTAATTCCAAATTGCTATAATTTACAACATGTCTTAAGTGTTTATTTTGGAAATAGGGTTCACATAGTGATTCCATTCAGTCTTAGTCCATCCAGCTGAGGTGAGCGATCTACTAGTTGTGGATTTCCACTGAGATTATGTATCTTTGTTTCCATATTTATATCATGACATTTAACTTTTTTGTTGCTTTTATCATTTTTATGTTATTGTATCAGCATGCATAGTATAGAGAGTTAGCTTGGTGGGGCAAGTGGCTCGTGGGTTGCCCTATAACAACCTGGGTGTCATAATTTGGGTCATGATAAATTTGGTATCATAGCCTAGGTTTAAAGTCCCTAGTGTAATAGAGTAATAACTTAGTAGAGTCTTGTTTATGGGTATGTTGGATCTCATACTTGTAAGCGAGAGATAGAGGCATTTTAGGAAAGTTCCCTTCTCTTTCTCTCGTCTCATAGAGCTTGAAGCAGGGATAATGATATTCTTTATTTCCCTTCGTACGCGATGTTTGGGAAACACCTTTTCCTTGATCGAGAACAAGCAATAAGGATGTCACGCAGAAGATGCAAGGAGACTCAAGAGGTAAGAGACAAGTCTGAAGGACAAGCCCAGAATACAAAGGACAAATTGTGTTTAGTATTAACTGTCAGGGTTAGAAGATGTTATGCACGTGTTTCTATATAAACATGGGAGACTCAGAAGACTAAAGTTGAGTATGCTAAATATGGGAGGGGTAGCAACAAAGTTACAGATATGACCATAATGTTATGGCATAAACATGATAGCAGATTACTATAATTCATGGAGGAAAAG
Source organism: Nicotiana glauca (assembly GCA_026770625.1). Lineage (NCBI taxonomy): Eukaryota > Viridiplantae > Streptophyta > Magnoliopsida > Solanales > Solanaceae > Nicotiana > Nicotiana glauca. Next base: position 13,257 of record MU705265.1, on the reverse strand, counting down.
CATTTCAGTTCAGCCAGATCAGTTGGCCATATGCAGGCTATTATGTTATATATAGAGATCTATGATATTGACATTGCAATAATCACGAGTATCATAGTAGGATCATCAGATTGATCCACAGCTACATTATGTTCCAGTTTGGGTCCATGAGAGAGTTACAGACTACAGAGTAGCAGAGATTCTGAACCTTGAGTGTTTATACTTCAGGAGTGTGCTTTAACGAGGTGTTTTAGCTTGCTAGTTGCGTGTTTAATACACTACAGTTAATAGATGTCATAACCTTATTAGGATCTTTGGTTTTGATTTTATCTTTCTGAGCATGAGTTAAGCATTTGCATTGAGATGAGTAAGACAAGAGGCTGATGCCGCATGGACCATGGGCAGGTAATACAGAGGATGCACCCATAGCAAAAGATAGGGTACCTGGGCAGCATTCAACATAGTATGAATAGGTAATACTTCTAATACTAGATTGAAAGCATAAGGCATATGGACTGACACGACACTTATAATGTAAGATATAGAGATCCACGCTGATAAAGAGCATAACATGTTTGCCTTTATAGCTAGATTAGCCCAAGAGCATACTTTACATGACAGTTACTAGTATATTGAACTAATGCTCAGCACAACAGAGCATATTTGCTGATACAGTTATCAGTATGTTGAGCGCGAGGCTCAGTACAGCAGGACATAATTTCCATTACAGCCAGTAGAGTGTAGAGTGTGAGACCCAACATAGTAGGGGGTACTTTCAATTATAGCCTGTAAGACGTTGATCATAAGACTTAGAGCCTCAGGGCATAACTGTCGTTGCAGTTTGAGTAAGACATGGAGTAAAGAGACTTCTATGCATCATTGAGTAAAAAGATCAGACATAGAGAATGTTTGATAAGTTTAAAGGTAGGTGATATGATCATCGTGGAGTACGGATTTTTGGTTCCTTCAGTTGACTTGACCTGCCTTATGTTTCTTATGGCATGAATTTGAGAAAGATAGCCAGAATGTTAATAGTTGGCATATTTTTCATGAAAGAAGGATCTTGACTTCTAATGCAACATCTTTGAATTGATTGACTTAGAGAAGTGTTCCATCTTGAGGAACATTAATTGAGTGTGAGTTGAGCTTTTAGAAGTTTAGGACCATATTAACAATAATCTCAGTATCGGTATTGCCCAAAAGTTCAGAAATGAGGAACAATTGACCTCACTTCTAGGAGATTGAAGGAGCATGAGGAGAGTTTTTTCCGATTCACGAGTAAGAAGATGACAGCACTAGTTTGGCATCTGGCAAAGTAAGGTATCAAACAGATCGCATGAGGTTATAAATAATCCTTAATAAACAGGACTAAGAGATAGCAACAAAGATTCGAGTTGATATATAGTGTTGGAATTCTTACCTCCTATGGCAAAGGTTAACACCTTATTTATTTTAAATAAATACCATTTAAAAAAATTATATTTTATAGATACCTTTTAAGGTTTATAGCAAAAGATTTAATTTTGGTTACCTCCTAGCTCTAAGCCACTAAATACGCTAATCAGTTACACTATTTTCTTTCTCTCCCTACTTTGATACATCTCATTCTCTTCCCCCATCCCATTAAAATTTTCCATCTCCTCCTCCTTCCACTGATTTTCTTTCTATCCCTTCCCACTTTCCGCTCCCTTTATACGCTAATCAACTTTTTTCTTTCTTTTTGCCTTGTCTTCTTCTGGAATTGAACTGCAATAGAGGGGGTGGTCGTGTAAAGAGGAGAGTTGCAACTTTGAATTGTTGGTTGCGGTGGAAACTGGGCCGCCACTCGTCGTCAAGTCCAACGAGGAGATGGCGGCGGGTCGTGAATAGAGGATTCGGTTTCAAAGATCCACTGAGTGACGATTTCTTTCTTTTGCGATGACGAAGAACATTTCTTTTAATATATTTCAATGTAATTCCAACGTATTACGCTGTATTTTTATGATTTTCATTGTATTCATTGCCTTTTTTTCATTGTAATTCAATATATCTCGCTGTATTCCATGTATTTTATTGTATTCTCTGTCTTTTTTTCATTTGTATTTCAATATATCCCGCTATATTCTATGTATTTCATCGTATTCACCGTCTTGCTATATGCCATGAATGTGTTCATAAGTTTTTTTTAATTAATATAATATATGTATTCAGATGTATTATATAATTTCTCTGAAGATTGCTATGTTTTTAGGGTATTTTTTGATTAAGAATCTTTTTTATAACTAAAAATACAAATTGTGTGTTATAATTGAGTTTGTTGAGTTATATTAGGAGACTATTATGTTAATTGATTCACTTTCCGTTTTAAAACAGTGTAATCCCCTATTTCACACCATGAATACAGTTGAATACAGTTAAATACAATAATCTGTCCAGCTGTAATCCCATATTTCACTCCATGAATACAGCCGAATACACTCGAATACAACAACTGATTAGCTGGACTTCCCTGATTCACGCCTATTTTTGCTACTGTATTCATGAATACAATAGCTTAAATACATCAAAAACATCTTATAATCACATAAAAGGTATCTATAATCCGTAATATAGCAAATGGTATCTATAGATGGCTAATTACTACTAAAAGATAGTACTTTATGAAAATTTCTCTACAGTGTTCTAACACTGTGGTTGCACCATTTCTAGCTAGAGAATGATACACGAGATATTTGCAGTAGTTGTGTTAGTTGGATATGAGACGAAGGAGATTGCAGATTATGCTATCAGGCTTTTCTCTGGTTCAGTGACGCTCTACAGTAGAACATAAAACTTTGCTATTTCTAGACCAAGGCCTTATCCTGTACCTTGTAATGACAAGGAGATTTCACCAAATTCTGTAAGATTGTAAAAAATTAAAGACCTATACCTGCCTACGCATTGACATGCTTCAGAATGCCAGATGGTTTATGTAAAGAGTTCGCGTCTCTGTTCAATAGATTTTGGTAAGGGCAAGATGAATGGATAAGAAAGTTGTATCTACAGAAATGGGGAAGGCTTTAAGACTGCAGTACTTCTAGCTTTGTGCTATATTAAGTCTACAAATCAAAAAGTTTAATGAGGCCCATATCCTCGTCTGACTCCTCCACCTTCTCCTCCTTGGAATCAGCTGAAGCACCACCTGCAGGAGCAGCAATGGCAATAGTACCTCCACCAGCGGGTACAGATATTGCGAATTTTTCACGTGCAGCAGCAATTAACTCAGTGATAGCCTTACTCTTGACTTGTGACAGCAGTAGCTCTATCCTATCATCATCGTCACCTTCAGCTCCAACACAGGGTAAGATGTCCTTCAAGTCATTGGCGCAAGGAGACGTATTGCCTCCCAAAACGGCGAGCACATAGGCAGCTGTTACCTTCACTATTGTGTCAAAGGAGTGAGAGGAAGCTGCTTTGAATCTGCTATTGACATCACAAAGCTTGCTTGCAAGTTGGTAGCATGAGTAAACTTCATACATTGCGCATTTCACCTCCTCCTCTGACAGAATTGAAGAAGATTGCTAGTTAGCACGCATTTCACCATTATTAATGATAGGTCTCTTAATATGATCAAGCCCAGCTTCAACCATCAGATCTTCTAGTGTTCCAGTGAGAAGCTTTGGCTTCATAAGAATCTTAGCACCCAAATAACAAATATCCACGATTCTGTCACATTCCAATTTTATCTTGCTGCAACTTTCGGATACATAAAGAGTACATTTATGGCTTATGTTTTTAGGACCTACAAAAGTGATACTTTTGTCACTCAGGAACTGCATAAGAGAATCGGGGATTGCAGTGAGATCGTCCAAGGCACTCATGTGCCTAAATTGAATAATTAGGCACTGCTTTACACAAAGCAGCAGCAAATCTCCTCCATTTACAATATCAATTCCAGCAGCTGGATTTGGATACTTCAATTCACCCCTTAGTTTGGAGATGCAAAGGTTTAGAATGGCTACGCGGTCAACAACTCTAGTTGTTATGGCGGCACCACCCATATTGACATAGCAAGGGCTCATTTCATAGAGCCAAGGTAGGGGCAACAGCTCCGACATTTTCACCGGTTTGCTGTTCATTACTGATTACTGTTAAACGGAATATGTATGATACATAAAGTACGAAAAATATAAAAAGACACTTAATCCATGGGAAAACTGCACCAGAACCAGCAATGTACATACATGAAACATAAAGTAAAAGAAGCTAAAATACTCAAACAATTGAGGAGCTTCGAATTTTTCATATTCTTAATCCTTGTTATTCATCAAATTATACTATATAACAGAGATAATAAATTTTCTTGCGACTTCTCAATCTCGCAAGTTTGTTAGGTACATCTATCATGTCGAAGTGAAAATACACTAATAAGTCAATTCATTTGGGACCATGTAAATCCAATTTTTTTCCTATTCAAGGATCAGCCTTCCCCTCCCCCTCCCCCTAATACAACACTTAAACAAAGAATTCGGGATATTGGAGTGAATAAGACAGATTAATGAAAGTAGATCACCTCAATCAAGATGAATATAGTATTTACAAAACAGTAAACAAAGCATATCAAGATTGCATTCGATGCATTTCTGAGAAAACCTTATCAAGAGGCAAACCAGAACATACTTCTTCAAAGGATTCATACAGGCAACCCCAACTTTGTTAAATGGAGGCGTAGTTGACAGAATTGAACATCCAAGTTCAATCTGTCTTGACAGAAAGAAAAGAAAGTCATATGTTTTATGCTTTGTTACATATTGCTTCTAGCATTTAATTTTGTAATAGCATGTAATCTAATCACTAGTTATCGACCATAAGAGACAAGTGACAGACAACTTATCAACTTAGCACTTTGCTTTTCAGTTTGTTATGAGATTTATCAAAGACTAGAAGATGCAAGAGAAACAAAGCACACATATTTATTTGTGTCAACCACAACAATTGATGGGCCCAATGTGAAACAATATACTAAAAAACTTAAAAACATAACTATTAAAATATTCCCAAAACTTTTAAAACTTAACTATTAAAATATTCTAATTCTTGACATTCCAACACTAATAGCAACATTCTAACTTTCAGTTTCTGTAAGGAAATAGAGAGGAAAAGGCAGATGTCTTTAGGATTATACGTCCACTCTACTTTCCTAATATGTATAATGGCAAGAATATGGAAAATTTGACTTAAGCAGAAGACACTGGCAGTATGATTTTCGAAGAAAATCAGAAACTTTAGGCATCAGATGCAGCAGCCCACAGCAGAGAGATTACACTAGACCTAAAGCTCATAAATACAAACAAAAAAATATCTCTAGTAAAATAATACAATGCGTGCAGTAGAATGTAATAGGCACATACAACAAGCAAACACCTCGAAACAAAGAATTGATCCATATAATACCCATATTTGCAACTTGTAATAACTCCATTTCCAGGGCTAAAACACAATGACATCAAGAATATGGAATTTCCTTCTTTCTATATGAAGAAAACAAATGAACAACACAGAAATGCTGAAGAAACGAAGGAAAAACAAGTACCTGTATTTTGGGGAGAAGACGAGGGCTTTGACGTTGAGAGGATTTCAGGCGCCGAGGGTTTTACTTTACTAATTTGCAGCTTTTTGTATTTCAGATACTTTTTCTTCTTTAAAAAGATAACCCGCTAAACTTGTTTACATTGGGCGCTAATTATTTTGGAAGTTTAACTCATTTTTTATTGAAAGAATTGCGCGTGTAATCAACGCTGTGAGATTAGTAATCACAATACTAATGCAATCAAAAAACTAATCTATCTATATATATGAATACGGCTTTCCGCAGAATTCTATATGTATCTATGAGATCGAGTATGGAATTCTGTTTACTCACTTTAAATTGAGTATTTGTTTCCCTCCCTTTCCTGCTAGGATTGGAAATCCTTTATTTTACATATCCATATGATTGAGTCCTTAGGTTTCCGAAATAGTGTAAAAAAAAGTGCTTCGAATCATTGCTATTTGACTCGGACCTGTTCTAAAAAAGTCAAGGTATTTCGAATTGTTTGTGTACTTGTTTACGTACTGTCCCTTAGGCATAGGGCTTCGCCGTACCCTGCTTACTCCTCTTTCACTTTCACTGGCTTCTACGCTTATTTATAAAATGGTATCAGCATTTGAGACGACTCTCCCCGGCCAATCCTCAGTCGTCCGTCCTTGCTTAGAACCACTATCTCTTGATTGATCTGTTTTTTTCTACCTCTACAGCTGTCACGACCTCAACCCGGTCGTGATGGCGCCCAGCACACTACTAGGCAAGCCCGACCATTTATCATTAACCCCGTTAATGATACAGATGAAGATAAATATCATTTAAAACAAGAATCTGAAATACTGATAATAATACGAAAAATCTAACAAAATACCAACACAGCCTAACTATGACCCGGTGTCACGACCATGAGCCTCTAATAACAGAATAATATCCTACTACAAAGTCTGTCTAATACTGATAATACGGAAATAAAGGATAAAGATAGAGGGGAGAATCATCGGCTGCGAACGCCCTGCAGCTACCTCAAATACTCCCAGAAAGAACTCTGGATCAGCTGGAATCACTCAGCCTGATTCTGCCCTGGATCTGCACAAAAGGTGCAGGGAGTAAAGTGAGTACTTCCAACTCAGTGAGTAATAAACATAACTAAAGTCTGAAAGTAATAAAATGCAGGAAATGCACAAAGTACTCTACATCTAGCAGTTCATATCAAATCCAGCGGAAAAAGTATACAACAAATAATACAGTCAAGAAATAATGCATGAAAAGAATGCAACACATATAACGGTACACTCCAGTACCCGCTGCGGCATGCAGCCCGCTCCACTTATTTAACGTCGACGGCGCTCACTAGGGGTGTGTACAGACTCTGGAGGGGCTCCTACAGCCCAAGCGCAATATCAGCCAGATATTGGCATAAAACAGGCTCTCGGCCTCAATATCAATATATAATAATCGCTACAGCGTGTAGCCCGATCCATATCAAGGAAACATCCTCACCACTGGGTC